>JAGDQP010019233.1:0-35174 GCA_022664845.1 Lepisma saccharinum
CTCCTTATGTTTAATCGCACTGGTATTGTCCTTACGTGTTACTTATAATATTTAAAGAGCTGTAAAATTTGGTGGCATTCATTACAGTAATGAGCTGTCGTTTGTGTGTAGTTTCTTTATGGAAATACTAAGTAGACTAAGTAGTAACCTTTGTACGAAATCAGCCGTTAGAAACTTGTAGTTCTTTTAGACGAGATTAGAGGTTTGAAATATACACATGTTCGAATGTTATTATTATTGCTTCAGGTTAACTCCTTAAACCTTCAGCCTCAATAAAAATTAATGTTTCAGTACAACAGGGCCGGACTTTCCAATAGGCTTGCGAACAAGTCTGTATCCTGGGGCATTCAATATCACAAAAACAAGAAGTGCAATATTTGCGTTTCTAATATTTCGTTCCGTATTATATGCAAGAAATTTGAAATCCTATTACCGAGCAATCGTAACTCAGTTAGTAGAGCGATGGCTTAACAAACGGAAGATCCTTGGAACGAAAGCAGAGTCCGCATCCGAACTTAAGATTTTCTTCAGTTGTACCAGGTAAATGCCGGGATGGTGCCTGTAAACTAAGTGCTGACCGACTATCTTCCAATATGATATCCCGGCCTGAGCCTCACTTGTGAGATGTCTAAAGGCAATAAATGCCTGGAATTGAAATCCTGTTGGTAATGGAGATGAAAAGTGGGAAAGGGGCACTGAGATGAAGAGATCATGTAAATCGAACTCTGCTGAAGACCTATTACAGGAAATGTACTAAGACATAATTTTGCTCAAATGTACATAAACTACACTCATTCACAACACTAAAAGATTAACATATACCACGAGCTGCACCAAAGGTAATAGAACAATACAATAAATTGACCTACCAAAAATGTTTGTGGATCAAAATTGATACCGTGCTTGGTCAAATTTCTGAGCAAATCCTCAATCAACCCATTATCACACTCAGCCTATGTAATTATAACACACGCACAAATACAGTAAAACAAAACTCACACACAGGCAATTATTTACAGCCCCACGACAGCAGACAAACTAACTTGAACTTAACACCAAATGCGTCGAAACTTAAAAATAAAATAAATGGAAAATATTGCACATTTTATTTCAGGAAAGAAGCAATAGGTGTGGCCGGTTTTATTTGACCACTGCATGTTCTATTGCCAGAGGTACTGCATATTTTGTTCCACTTTATCTTTTCCGAAAATCAGTTGAAAAGCGGAGACCTTGGGGCTTAGGTCAGGGTGTGTACTGAAATGGAGTCAATAAACATGGTTCTTTTATCAAAGACAGGGCTGCCATGAAGAGACAATTGATGCATAAAGTACAACGAAAGGGAATATCTATAATTTACCCATTTGTTACGGTAGTGCTGGGCAACAATTCGACCAGCAACCAAAGGCGCCCACTCATTGATCTGCGTGTGCTTCAAAAAAATAAAGAAATCTAAAGACAGAAAGAAAGAATAAAGAAAAAAAACCTACGGTTCTGAAAAAAACTTTTCAGAAAAAATAATCACAATTGATATTTCGAAGATTATTTATTATTTGGGAGATTTATATCTTTCCTCTATTGCTTGCAGATTGCCAGATGACTATCATCTCTTTCAAGGCAGTAAGCGGTCGGTGTTTTACAATCATACTGAGAAACAAGAGTGGTTGAAGGAGGGGGAAAAGAGAAAAGGCACATGCGGGCCTCCAGCAGTAATAATCTTTCCAAAGGCCTACTAAATTAGAAATAATAAAAGTGGGAGTGATTTATCTGTACACCTAACAATACTGGCCGTATTGTTCTTCTAGTTTCTCAAAAGCTAATTTCCTGTCTAAACATGGGCGGGCACGGTGGGTGGGAACATCGAACCCCGAGAGAAATGTGGCTAGTATCAGTTGAACTAAATAGTAGCAATGTATTTATTATACAACAATTTTTTGGAGAGGTTTCTTTCAAAGAAACCCTGGGTAAGCACGAAGCTAGCTGACTTGACAATGCTTCTGAGAGCTTATGCACTAGGAGGAACCACGTATTAAGAACTTTAAATGGAAATGTGTTGAAAATGCAGAGGAAAAGGGGAGCTTAGAGTTATTGGAGGTTAAGGCCAGGTTTTATTTTCGCGCTCAAACCGTGAATAAAGGCATTCTCCCACAGACGGTGTGTTGAGGTGCTGGTCGTAAGGGGTAAAATGTAGATTATGGATTACTGTATTCGATTCGGAACATCACTAATTCATATTACAGAATACTATACTGATAATAAACATTAAAGCATTTACATCAACGCACAGACTAATTTCGAAATCAAGAAAGAGTACGCATCTTGATCAATTATTGTACTGTAATCAGGTATTTTGAATTTAATTTTTAAGGCCTTTAGGCAACTCAGGCTCAGATCAGATTGATGATAATGGAAAGACTGGTGGAATGAAGAAAGTAAGACGAAACGGGAGAACCCCAAGAAAACCCACCCACACGGTGTTTGTTCACCACAAAGCCCACATGGCACGAGGAGAGTTCGAACCGACGAACACAAGCACCAGAGGTGAGCGCTCTAACCAATGAACCATCGCGGTCCGCTCTGATCAGGTACTGTTTGGGCCTTTCCTTATAATGAAAACACAGTTGCTGTAGCTTTGCCGACTTCACATGGAGTCAATTAACGAAGTCAATAACGCAACGGCAGTCAATAAAAGCCAGCAGCAAAATGCATTTCACCAACATTTTGATGTAATTCGAAAACTGCTTAGTACGGATGGACATATCCGGATCCAAAAGGAACCGGATATCCGAAACTCGGAACTCCGGGGTTTCGGATATCCGGTCCAATTGATTCGTCCGATTTGGGTCGCAGCTTCGAAGACCCAGAACTCGGATTTCGTTATTATGATGCATCTAAAACTGCGATAGTAAATTATGAAAAGCCCTGGCCAATACCTTCCCCATCCTCTGCTTACCTCATCCCGGCAAGAGCCAAAGAAAGAAATAAAGAAAGGAGAGAGAGAGAATTGAATTTTTGAATGTTATTTATGGCATTTAGGTATCTAAGGCTCAGACCGGGATAGGGGAGGGGAAAGGATTCGAGAAGGTGTCGGCCAGAGCCTATGTTGAAGGTGCCACCCCGGCATTTGCCTTGTGTGAAACCTCAGTCAGGATGGTCGAACGCTGGGATCGAACTCACAATCTCCCGAACCCTACTCCAACTCTCTACTACTGAGTTACGACGGCTCGGTGAGAGAGAAAGAGAGAGAGAAGAGAAGGAGAGGCCGGGATGAGGTAGGCAGAGCATGGGGAAGGTATTGGCCAAGGCTTTCCATAATTTATCACAAATAAAGCCAATTTAATTCAATGCATCTGAAACTAGAAAAATATATTGTATTGAAATAGTTGTGTAGTTGATTGTTATTGCTTTTTTGTCCAAAGTTAGTTGATAGGAACATTTTTTAACGACTTTTTTTCTCTCTCTAAAATACATGCTTTGTTTCTCAAAAGCAAATTACGTAATCTTAAAAAAAAGAGGACATGTTTTTGTTCTTTCCTTCTAACAGTGCAATGTTTATTACATAGTGACTAATAACCACGTCACAGAGCAAAGGGAAGTCACGGTTGGCGATGGGGAGGGCGGGGTTTGAAGAGACAAGCAGGTGCTGTCGATTATTTGTTTTCCTTTTATCACTCCAATTCCTTTTGTATTAGTTTCAGACTATTATAGATCTGGTTTCAATGGCACTACTCTTGATATTCATGTATAACTCAGCAACTTTTCTCTTTCTATGATACTGTTTTCCCTCCCTCTCCTCACAATACTCCAAAATGAAGAGTAAATGAAACTCAAAATAAGACTTATCGTTTGTTAGCCGAAAAAATCCCCCAAAATACGTACGACAGGGTGCCGCAAGCACAAAAATTATTAAATATGAGGTCAAAAGTCAGGTAAAAGTACAAAATCTACCGTTGCGTCAGGAAATTTACCCTCAGGGGCTCACATCTGTGTTAAGATGCCAGAACATCCTATTCACAAAGCTGTGGAACATATCTCCAATACAGGTAGGGAATTACCAGGCTCGATGATTTAAATGCTTCCCTTCTTTTAAACAAAAAAAAACTCATCAGTGTGGAAAGTGGTATAGTCGAGTTTGATATTTTCCCACGGAAATGCTACAGTTGAGGGTGGTTTCTCTATCAACAACTCTGCTCTTATTGAAATTCAATGTGAACATACAATAATAGCACTGAGGAGAGTGTATGATGCTGTTATCAATTGCAAAGGAATCCATAGTATTGTCATCATAAGGAAAATGCTCATACATGCAAGATCTGTTCGGAGGTGATAAAAGATTATCTGAAAAACACAGAGTATGCTAAGAAAATAGAAGCGAATAATTCTGTAAAAAAAAGGAAGATTATGAATGAAGTAAAGAAACTGGAAGATGAGCAAAAGAAGTTGAAAGAAAAATCTGAAACGGAGCAAGACGAACTTTCTCAGAAAATCAAACTTTTGCGGAAGACGCAAAATTAACATCTGTTGATATTGTTGAAACTTCTGTTTTCGTTCTGATGATATTGTTTAATTATTGTAATAGTCTAATATTCATTGCTTATATTCATAGAATTTATTCATATGTATGTATGTTGTTGTTAGCATTTTCTTTGGCTTGACTTACATAACATGTTCATGACGGAAAAAATGTAAATTTGGGTTATTTTAATCAGTACCTTTGCAAAATATTTTAGTAAAAGCTTTGTTTCTGTAATTTTATTGTAAAAAAGTAACAAAATCATAAAATTTGCTACTCTGGTGAGAGATGGGCAGCTATGGGGCTGGTGGAGGCTGCATGTAAAAGAAAACAAAATATTTTGCAAAGTTAAAATTGGATAGTCTGAGAGTCAGGAATGTTTTAAAAATCTGGTCAGGAAATGTCATGAAATTTAAGTTCACAAATTTTGTGGGCACCCTGTACGAATTAGGAAAAGCTATGATGATGTGTCAATGCCCCAGATATTCGAATATCCGAAACTCAGATCCGGATTGTGATAATTGTGATTATACGTCAAATTATGGAGCGGGTCTATGCTTCGGAGTTGGGACACGGCCTGATCCGATTTAGGTCTCCTTGCCCGGAGAACAAAGTAGAGTATTTGATTATTTCCTTGCGTTTTAAAGCGAGACCGAGATCGCAGGTGTTACCCCTCAGAGCACGAAAATTACGAAACTGGAGCTCATTATTTTCAGACCGGGTCAAGTTTTAAAGCGGATCACGTATGTCCTGGTCAGGGCGGGTCACCAAAACTTACCTGGTTTCAGCTCTGCCGTGCTACTTCCTCTATATAAGTTATTATTATTATTATTTCAGAATTTCAGAGGAATTCAGTATTTCAATATTCCCATATTGTTAAGTATATTGATACTGTTCGGTATTCCCCCAGCAAGCCAGAAGACGTGAGCCCGACATTGGCATTTGGTCAGCGAAGCTCGGCCGACAAGCGAACCGACGTCGGTTTTTGAAAAATCCCGACCAGAAGCCGACTTCGGCGGGCGGAGTTACGCCTCTATGCCGACCCCGACGGCGGCTCGGAAAACGGCCCGACGACCAATCAGCACTTATGGATCGCACCGACCAGGCACGTATAGAGAATTTGGTTTTGGGAGGGGTCCAAGGGCTTCTGGGGGGGGGTCTAAGGTGTCTGAACATGAAATGTAGTATTATAATTACGCCTGAAGTTATAGTATTTTTCCATGAAACTCAGTCTGGGAGGTCCGGACACCCCGGACCCACCCCCTAATACGTCCCTGGTGCCGACCAGTCCCCGACTACTAGTTGGTCGGGCCGCCGTCGGGGTCGGCATTTGGCTTGTTGGGTCCGTATATCGATATTTCGGTATTTTGATATTTCGGTATCATCGGTATTTCGATATTTCTGTATTACCGGTATTTCGGTATATCGATACTTCAGTATGGGTGATACCGAAGTTTCGGTATTCCAAAATATTGATACAGATTTCGGTATATCGATATTTTTGACAGCCCTAATGAAATGTGTATAATGTTCGCTCAATGCACCTGGTTGTGCTACTATGCTACAGAAACATCTGCACAGCACCAGAACGAAAGAAGGCAAGACATTCAAACTTTCCACAGTGTTTCGGTTTAGCATGAGGCATTCACATATACTTTTATGGAATGGTATCTCTTGTATTACCTGCAGTAAAAGTTGCTGAAGTTAGGTTTCTTTTTCCACACTCTTTCCGTATATAAGTAAATTCAAAAAGTCAAAAGTGAAAGAAGGAAAGGTATCACCAACATCCAACTATACATTTTTGGCAAGAGGATGAAAAGTACTACGAACACACACAAAAAAAAATGGATAGGTGTTTTTCTTCCTTTAAAAAGGATGAGCATTTTGCATATGTATCCGACAAGTGCACAAAGTCAACATGTTAGCTATAAAGTTCTATGACATAGGGTGGTTCAAAAGTCCCAGTACAGTAATAGACGCCACACCAAATTTCAGCTATATCAAAGATTGAGGGTTACACTTTCCTCGTGCACTGGATAATTTGACATGGAATGAACTTTTTTTGTTTGTTCTTCTCCTTACATTTGTAAGGTACAATTCTATTTTTTCTCTCCATCCTTTCCCACCTATGTCACTCCAATTGTCAAATTTGACATACCTGTTACTTTTCGCGGAGATAACGACACGCTGCTGGATAAATGAAGATAACTTCGAAGCCGTAACAGGTAGGTCAAAGCTAACACCTGGAATGACTTTCTGGGAACATTCTCGTATTGTTTGATAAGTCACACGGCCCAGTTGCTATTTGAAAACATGTCCTCAATCCAATATGACGAATTTCAAGATGGTGATGAGCATGTACTTTCTTCTCTACAAACTTCTTTCCCTGACAGACCTTTCTCCCCGAAATCATTCTTAATCCTATCCATTCATTTCCTCCTTAGGCTCCCTCTACCTCTCTTGCCCTTTACTTCCACTGCCATCACTCTTCTGACTACACAGTCATTTGTTCTTCTCATTACATGTCCATACCACTGTAGCCTTCTTCCTTGTATCTTCTTAGTTATCTCTACAAACCTTGGTTGTTCCTCCTACTCGCACATTTCTCACTCTGTTTCTTTATGTTATCCCACATATCGAGCGTAGTATTCTCATTTCGGTAACATCTAATCTCTTTTCTCGTGCTTTCTTTATTGGCCATGTTTCTGCTCCGTACCATCTTTCTGCTGGTTTAACAATTGTTTTGCAAATCACCCCTTTATTCTTCACCGTGATTCTGCGGTCGCAGAGAACGCCACATACTTTCTTCCAATTTCGCCATCCCACTTGCATTCTGTGTGTTATTTCAGAGTCCAAATCGCCATTCCCAGTAACAGGTGAGCCTAAACATTTAATAAAACTTTCCATTTTATTCAATCGTTCTTCTTGCAACATCACTTCTCAATTTTCTTCTCCGTTAAACTCAAGGGCCCTCAGTTTTCTTTCTACTAATATTTAGGCCTCTCTCCTCCAGAGACTTCCTCCAACTTTCTAGTTTCAAGTTCTGCCCTATTAGTAATATTGCATACACCAAGGGGCTTATCCCTTATATCTTGAATTATAATGTCTATGACTACGTTGAAGAGGTACTGGCTTAAGGATGAACCCTGGTGTAATCGAACCATAATAGGGATTTGGCGTGTTAATCTCTCACTACTTTACCTGAGTTCTAGCTCCTGTATATATATATCTTGGATTATCCTTACATATTTATCTGGCACTCGTTTCTCCCTCAAACGTCTCCATACTTCCTGACGTGGTACTCTGTCGTAGCCCTTCTCCAAATCAATCAAGACCATATGCAATCCTTTTCGCTTTCCCACACTTTGCCTTAATATAAAAGTTGCGTCCGCTGTACTGTTTCCTGGAATAAATCCAGTGTTTTCCTCCTATTGATGTTTCTTCTCGTAATCTTCCTTCTACAATTTTCTCTCAGTTCATTGTATGTGACATTAGTCTGATTCCTCTATAGTTTCCACAATCTTGTATTATCTCCCTTCTCCTTAAAAATTGGTACAATAACATTATCCCCCCATGACTCGGCAATTTTTCCTCTTCTAAAGTTTTTGCATCAGATTCCTTCAATATCTGGTTCCAAACTATTCCACTGGTATCGCCTTCCTTTTCTTTAATGCTTTTGTACTTCCTCCGGGCTTATTCTTGGTCCATCGCTAAGAACTATCCTTAGATTTTCTTCATTTAGGAGCGTTTCGAAATAGCCTGCCCATCTCTCTTTGGTTCTGTCTTCATCGGTAAGCACTAATCCTTGATCATCCTGAATTTCCCTATTATTGTTAATATTCGTTATTGCCTTGTCTCTAGTTTTTGCTAACCTGTATAGCTTCTTCACTCCACTTGACGTTTTGAGTTCGTCATATAGTTCATCCCAGGCCTGCGCTTTTGCTCTAGCCACAGTCCTCTTTGCTTCTTTATTAGCCACTTTCAAGTAACATTTATCCTCTTCTGTCCCGAAGCATCTCATCTAGTTTTAGCTTTTCTCTTCCCTTTAACAGAATCTTTTCATGCAGGCGGTCTCTGTACAGAAATTCTACTCAGTCTTCTCAGCAGCCGTTAGCATAATCCTACTGTTTACATTCCACCATTTTTACACATCCTCTTCTCGCAGATCTATTCTGTCGATAGCCTCTTCGCTGTACATTCCCCCACCATCTATAATGTTGGACTCTCCATTTCCCGGCCTCCTATAATTTTTACTGGGAAACTCCAGTCCACACTCACCACTCTGTGTTGCAGGGCCACACTTTCAACATTTATTACCTTGCAGTTCTTAATTTCCTTAAGATGTTACCTTCGGCACAAAATGAAATCGATTTGACATTCTTCTTCACTACTCTTATAAGTTAAAAGATGCTCCTTTTTCTTCTGGAAAAACGTACTGCAAATCGCCAGATCCAATGCCATTGCAAAGTCTATTTGTCTTGACTTAGTTATGCTCTCTTGAGGTAATTGCCGCTAAAAGAACGCTTTTTTTTATTATTATTATTTCAAGCGTTCACCCTTAACAACAATGAGACTCCACATTTTTCTCACATCACAGTTTAGTTCTACCATGAACTAAAATTTAATTTGAGGTGTTGCTGCTTAGCTGAAAAATATCCGTTAAAATCATACAAACACGGATTTCAGCCCATTCTTTGTTACCGTGCAACAATGTCCCATTAAAATGCATGAGCAGTTTCCATCAGCAAATATAGTACTATCAATAAATATAAACAGAACCTTAGGGTGATGGTCTTACAAAGCCATAGCATTCTGAAATATGTCTTGTTCACACCTTCACAACAAAAGGGATTTGTGACCTTGAACGTTGGGGCTGGGTTCATAATGGGCAGGGAAAGTTTTCCGAGGGCTCAAACTTACAGAATGTTAATCTCTCATCACCTATTTCCACATAGGAGAGGCTGGAGTAATAAGAGACGAGATTTATTTTCTGAATTCTTGTGAAAGTTTTCCATCAGAAAAAGTACTAATGAACAACCCAATTGAAGAACCATATTTGCAATTTTTCTACTAATGGTGTTACGTTAATAGTGTCTTGTTGAAAAATAAATAAAATTTTCAACATTCTTCTGTCACTTGTCTCTCCTGTCTCTGTCCCCGGGGGTAAAAGACTCAACTGACCCTTCAGATTTGGTTGAATAAAAGATCTGTTGGGGTATTAGTAGACAATATCTATATATCTACTAAAATCCCAGAAAGTTTCACTTTTCTAACTGCGATAGTTTTAAAGATGCAGGTTTTAAAAATTACAACACAGGATATTCCATTTGAAAAATTGTCATAGATAAAAAGTAATACAATTGAAACTCGAAAAAGTATAGTAAAATATGAAGTAATTAGAGGAGATGGTGGAGAATACGATACTCTTTCACCCAACAAAAAGTCAATGCAAAGGAGAAAAAATATTCATTTTTGGCGTTAAAATATTTCAAACTGATGTACTGATGCACGGTTTTTAAACGAGCTCTCCGATTAACCTGTCGCCATTTTTTCCCGCCTTACTGCAATTGCAACATAAATGTAGGCTACTATGTAAAGCAACGTTCATTCACGTTGAGAAATTAGGCTACTTTAATGTCTGTTGGTTGAACTTTACAGTGCTTGCCAATTGTGCTTCTTGGCACACCGTAAGTCTCTGCTGATTTTGATAAGCATAGCTTTTACCGCATTCTTTAGAGTTTTAGTGCTACATTTACAGCGAATACCTTCACGTTCGTAGTTCCGTGGCATGTTATTCAATCTGAAAAGAAGAAGATATATATATTGAAGTCTCTTATTTCCTCAGTGGTTAATTTAGATGGTGTATTACGAGATATGATCACTATTATTACAAAGATGAACAAACAAAAAGGAGAAATTTCACTTTTAGATTTACATGTTTTCTTTCAAATGACAATACATTTACAGATGTTCCATACAGAATACGTGAGACACTGGTTCCCTCACACTTTCTACACTAATTGAGAAAGTTACATTTTCATTTTAAATTATGTAGCATTATTCAAACTAACTGGAACTTATACATGAAATATGGAACTATGGATTCAAAAGTCCGGAACCATAGGACCATTTCGTTATGGAGTGGACTAGAGAAATGGAACAAAAAATTTTGTGATAAAAGTTCATACGGCGAATTGAACTATCATATTTAGGGAATCAGTGGTGTACATGTAATGGGAATCAGCTTGAAAATTTCGAATGGAAACTGGGATAACTTACATTTTTAAAATCAGCATTGAAAACAAAACTTTTGTACGAAAACTTTTTCGAAATTTTGAACGGTTTGAGAGCTACAATATCTTATTGTTACAGGAACAGAATTACGTCATCAACGTTGACCACTGGCATTTAACTCAAAAAATACTACGTGTAGAAACGTGAAACGAAAATTTTAATGATAAAAGTTGATATGGAGAATTCAACTATCATATTTGGGGAATCAGTGGCGTACCGGAAATAAGTGGGAGGGGGTCAACTTACAAAATTCAAATGGAAACTGGGGTAACTTTTTACATTTTTGGAATCAGCATTGAAAACAAAACAACTTTTTTAGATATTTCGTACGGTTTGGGAGTTACAATACCTTACTGTTACAGGAACAGTATTACGCCACCAACGTCATCCATTGGCAATAGCTAGAAAGCTACTGGGTGTAGAATGCTGAAACAAAAATTATGATGACAAAAGTGCATATGGAGAATTCAACTAGCGTATTCGGGGAATCAGTGGCGTACCGGAAGTATGTGTAAGGGAAATCAGTTTGAAAATTTCAAATTGAAATTATTTTTGATTAAATTTTCTTATTAGCATAACGAGAGGGCAAGCTTTTAGGAGGAACTTATAATTTTTAGTTAAAAAAGGCTCTAAACTATTTCGTTTAAGAGCTCCCGGAGGGAATTGAAACTGTGATTAATTCAAAATACTTTAAAATATTGCATTACGTATTATTATTTTCTGTAATCATAAAGATATGCCTGTGTGTAATGTGTCTACAACCTGATAAAATTTCTAGTATTTTTTCTTTTACTCGATTATTTTATTTTCTTCATTTAATTTTATTTCTTTTTCTACTTTTGCCTGGTTTTTACTTCCCTACCTATACCAACATCATTGAAACATAATCTGTAAACCTTTGACCTTGGTATTTCAATTATTAAGTCACAGTTATTATAATATTTTAGTCCAAGGGCCTAAACATAATTTTGAACCAAATTGCACCACTCTGAGGCTGAAGACGAATGACATCGGCAAGGCTCAGAGATGGACAGAGCACGCCATCTTGCATGTCAACCTTTACTGCGAGGTCGTAGAGCAGACAACTCTACACCGCTAAAACATGTCATGAAATAGTAACAGATGGTTCATGGATTCTCCTGGGGTAAAATATTCCGGAAGTAAATTAGTCCCTCATTCGGATCTCCGGGCGGGCACTGCTTCAGGGGGCTCCAAGAACAGGATTAAGAAAAACATCAGAATAGGAACGTGGAACCGTCGAACAGTATACCAAACAGGCGCTCTTCAGGTGGCGGTACGCGAGACTGAGAAGTACGAGCTAGACATATTACCGATATAAGAAGTTCGGTGGGAGGGTCAAGATAGCATCCCACAGGGCAAGTATACTTTCTACTACGGTGGAACGCGGTCTCACGATTTCGGAACAGAATTCTTCATTACGAACAGTACCCTTCAGGCGGTTCAGAATATAGAGTTCGTAAACGAAAGACTATCGTACGTTACGATACGTACTCGATGGGGCAACAAGGTTTTATTAAACGTCTATGCTCCGACCGAGGTGGCTACTGATAACGACAAAGATATATTCTACGATGAGCTAGAAAGGCTGTTTGACCGAATGCCGAAGTATAATTCGAAAATTGTGTTGGGTGATTTCAATACAAAGGTAGGGAGGGAAGAAAAATATAGACCTACTATAGGCAAATACAGCCTTCACGAAAAGACCAACAACAATGGAGAAAGACTGATAACTTTCGCGATTTCTAAAAACCTACTGGTAAAGAGCACGTACTTTGAACACAAAGACATACACAAATACACATGGGTATCTCCGGACGGCAAAACTCTCAACCAGATCGATCACGTATTAGTAAATATACGAAGACACCCCAACATAATGGATGTTAGGTCGTACAGAGGAGCGAAAGGTGACACCGACCATCAAATTAGTGACCACAAAGGTAAGGGAAAAGTTATGTATCGCGAACAGAGAAAGCAAGGGGTCAAAACAACTGAAATTCGAAGTTAAACGATTAAATAATCTAAGCATAAAAGTAGATTACCAACTCGAACTCTCAAATAGGTTCAAAATCCTAGCCGACTCGAGTAATAATAATGATGATATTAATAACGAAATTGATGTAAGATGTAGGAGGCAATTAGTGAAACAGTTAAGAGCGCAGCTAAGAAACGTGTAAGTGAGAAGAAACAACAGAAAAACAAACCTTGGTTTGATGAATGCCTTAAGCTTCATAAAGAACTAAAACAAGCAAGGCAACGATGGCTAAGTAATAAAAGCGAATCAAATACAAACCACTACAGTAACGCGAAACGAAACGCCACACGCGGGTTTAGAAACAAAAAGCGAGAATATCTAACCCAGATGATTCAGGAGATAGAGGAAAACGGCAAGACAAATAACATACGAGATCTATACAAAGGGGTAAACTCGTTAAGAAAAGGTTACCAGCCGAGGTTAGGAATGATTAGAAACGAACGTGGAAATCTTCAGGCAGATCGGACTAAAATTGTTGATGTGTGGAAAAGTTATTTCGACAAACTTCTTAATGTACACAACGGGGAACAAACAGAGGAATTTGAAATCCATACCGCAGAACCGTGGATTCCCGAACCTAGCGAGATCGATATGTCGGTAAAGAAATTGAAAAATTTTAAATCACCAGGAATAGACAATATTCCAGCCGAATTAATTAAAGCAGGAGGAACGGCACTAATCAGGGAACTACATAAACTGATAAGTGCTATATGGAGAAAGGAGGAGCTACCAAAGGAATGGAAAACCTCAATAATAGTTCCGATTTACAAAAAAGGCGATAAATCGGACTGTTATAATTACCGCGGAATCTCGTTACTTCCAACCTGTTATAACGTATTAAGTGATATTCTGTTAACACGCGTATACGTAGATGAAATAATTGGAGATCACCAATGTGGATTTAGAAGAAATAGATCCACGTTGGAACAGATTTTCGCCTTGAGACAAATTTTGGAGAAGAATGGGAATACAATGTGACAGACAGTTCACCAGGTATTCATTGACTTTAAGAAAGCATATGATTCTATCAAAAGGGAAAACTTATACAGTATGATTTGGAATTCCGAAAAAAGTGGTTCAACTAGTAAAGATGTGTCTCAGCAACCCCTAAGCAGAGTACGGAAAGGTAATAGTATGTCAGATAGTTTCAAGATTCGCAACGGATTGAAACAAGGCGATGGCTTATCACCACTACTGTTTAACTTTGCTTTAGAATATGCGATTTTAAAAATTAAAAGGGACAAAAAGGGACATTGAATGGTTTGAATTAACTGTTCGTATACGCGGATGATGTAGATTTAATAGGGCATGATACAGATGCACTACAAAGCAACACCGATGTCTTAGTAGAAGGGTTCGATGAGATAGGTCTACAGGTAAACATAGATAAAACAAAATACATGATAA
The DNA here is from genome assembly GCA_022664845.1 of Lepisma saccharinum. Lineage (NCBI taxonomy): Eukaryota > Metazoa > Arthropoda > Insecta > Zygentoma > Lepismatidae > Lepisma > Lepisma saccharinum. The sequence goes on from JAGDQP010019233.1 coordinate 14,268, forward strand.
GCCGAAACACAGAGAATGAAGGAAATAAAAACATAAGAATTAGGGATGAGGTCATAGAGAAAGTAAACAAATTTAAATACTTGGGAGCATACGTAACAAGCAAAAATGAGGCCACGGAAGAAATAAAAAGTCGCTTAGTATCGGGGAACGCATGTTTCTATTCAGTCCAAAACCTTCTAATATCGAATTAATATCAAGAAAATTGAAAATAGACAGAACGGTTATTCTGCCGGTAATACTTTACGGTTGAGAAAGCTGGAGTACAACTCTAGCAGATGAACATAAATTACGTGTATTTGAAAATAAGGTTTTGAGAAAGATATACGGGTCGAAACGGGACGAGATGACTGGAGAGTGGAGGAGACTTCATAATGAATAACTCCACGGACTGTACGATTCACCAGATGTTGTAAAAATAATGAAATCGCGACGACTAAGGTGGGCACGCCACGTAGCTCGGATGGGGGAAACACGAAAATTATATTCTATCCTGGTTGGAAAGCCAGATTGAAGGAGACTATTGGGAAGACAAAGACGTCGTTGGGAGGACAATATTAGAAGAGATCTTCGAGAAATAGGTGTTCGTGATGAAAACTGGCTTGATATTGCCCACAATAGAATCCAATGGCGAGCGTTTGTTACTGCGGCGATGAACTTGCGAGTTCCATAAGCCAGAGAGAGAGAGAGAGATAAATTTCTTATTGTACTGTGGATACGATCTCAACTTGGTACATTATCACACTAAGAGACCACTGAGTAGCCCCAGAGCAGGCCAAAGAATGTTATTTCAGGAAATGAGTAGTTGATGGCCTTGACGTCTTTGGACGGATCGTTAGTGTGTGTACGTAGCGACAGCACAGGGAAGACCACAATAACGTTGTATATTAAATTATTTTTGCATCTGATATTTGGTTATGAAAGGTTCTATTTATTTTTGTTATAATTTTATGTTTTTAATGATGAATATAAACTATATAAAAATAAACGATATATTCTAAAGTGTAAGAAATCTATTTCTCTGTTAACGATATTTTGAAAGAAATATCAGATTCTAATATAATTGATTTTTGAACTTTAATATCACCTTCAGAAATATTTTCATTGCAATAGAGAGAAAAGATAATAGCGATAATCATATTTCAACTAAAAATAAACGTATTTGTACTACCTTTGGCCATTATTCGTGACTTATTAGCCCCGGTTCACACATGCGATGCGGGAGCCGTGCGGCAGCCACACTCAAGCTTATAGGCCATTGAAATAAATGGAGTGGTTCACACATACTGCGGCTGCGGGACGGGTCCGCAGACCTGCCGCATTGCCCATAGCGGTGCGGCGACCGTGCGGGAGCCGCAAGTGCCTTACGGGCCATTGCACAGCATTGGATGGTTCACACTAGCGGCACGGGAGCCGTGCGGTTTGTCTCTTTTGCAATCTTTTTTTTTCTTAATCTATTCTTTCTTTTCTCAACTGTTCAATTATAAAAATGGAGATTCTTCATATTTTTCTCTATTTTAAGTAGAGAATTATAAGCTCAATAACAATAATAAAATAAAGTATAACCGAATATTAAAATGAATAATTGGAGGTATAAATTGATAACTTATTTTGTATTGAAAAACTATGTTATCCTTACTTACTTGCTCTATGGCTTACGGAACTCGCAAGTTCATCGCCGCAGTAGCAAACGATCGCCATTGGGCTCTATCCTGGGCAAGATCAAGCCATTTTTCACTACAAACACTTATTCCTCCAAGATCCCTTCTAATATTGTCCTCCCAACGTCGTCTCCGTCTTCCCAACGGTCTATTTCCCTCCGACTTTCCAATCAAAATGGAATATAGTCTTTGTTTTTCTCCCATCCGAGCTACATGGCCTGCCCATTTAAGTCGTCGCGATTTCATTATTCTTACATCAGGTCAGTCGTACACTCCGTGGAGTTCTTTATTATGCAGTCTTCTCCATTCTCCAGTCATCTCATCCCTTTTGGCCCGTATATTTTCTCGAGACCTTAATTTCAAACACCCGTAATTTATGTTCATCTGCTAAGGTCATATTCCAACTTTCGCAACCGTAAAGTATTGCCGGCAGAATGACACTTCTGAATATTTTCAATTTCAACTTTCTTGATATTAATCCCAGAAAAAATTATAAATCGGCCAGTACAGGTTCTTCGAAGTGGTAGAGTTCGAGTCCAAGAGGGACATAAAAATTGTCAGCCTTTAAATAATAATCTAGGGAAAAATATGAACTTAAACAAAATAATGGTAGCAAACCAGGGTTGGCAAAAACTCATCCCCCCCCCCAAAAAAAAGTTTTTTTTGTTTAAATGGTTTGCTTTATTTGTTTATATTACATATGGATAGAAATAAGTTCGTTTATACTTAATATTCTTATGCAGCAGCGAGGTTATGAAGGACAGGACCTACAGCTACAGCTCAAAGTGGAATCCGAACCAGTACTCAATTTGTCCCCCACCTGGACTCGAACTTGGGACCCCTTGTTTACATGCCGAAATTATATAAAACTATCGCAGATAGCTTAATATGTGAAATCGTCACCATGAAGTTCACACTATTTGTGGTATTTTTGCTTTTATTTATTGGTTTAAATCAATTGATATTTTGAAGGGAAAAAAATGGTTTAAACCAGCCAACCCTGCAGCAAACCCCCTCCCCATATAAACTGTCACTCCCACCTACATGAGAATACCTTCAGAACTTGAAAATTTCCACACTTGCAGGTACGACATTCTCACTATATGGTAGGAATATTACAATGAAAATAATAATAATAATAATAAGGATGGAATTGTCTACGAATTTTCTTGCTCGTAAATGCACTGTAAAATACGGTTTCTTAAAATTAATAAAGCAGTTTTTATTTTTGCACTGAGAAATAATTTTCATACAAATGAAATATCAACATTATTTCATTTTAAATAAAAACATATCGGTTTGGAAATAGGACCACTGATCTTATTTTAAAACCAACATGTTCTCAATTTGAATAAAAAGAGAAACTTGAAATTTCATACCTAAGAAAATTATTTCTACTATTGCACAAACGTGTGCATCCATTGCGATAGTTCTTTAAACTGAGATTCGTCCTTGAACGACGCAGTGTGTTCGCAGACAAACCGCAGTATGTGTGAACTGTTTGTGCGGCTGCCTCACGGTCGCCGCAAGGCTCCCGCACCGCATGTGTGAACTGGGGCTTAGGCGTACCATCGATGTGCGTACTAATTTTTAAAGCGCTCTCTCTCTCTCACACAAAAACATAAACAAAGGGATCATTCAAGTATTACGTAAACTTTCAAGGGAATTCAAGCTTTGCTTACATGATCTGACAATAGGAAGAGAAGAATCAGCGCAATGCTTACGTAAAATTCACTTAAATACATATCAGTGTAGATTTAACGATCGTAACTTTTTAGGCTTCGAAATACCGATAAGAAATTTGACAAGTCTATTTTTTCCTGTTTGACATTCTGACTGAGGGCTTTACAGAATTTTCTTCAGTATCACAAGTATACCCTTTCTGATCGGCGGTAATCTACGACCGTAGAAAATATGGCAAAATATCTGATAGTGATTTATCAAAATCATCATTTCATAAAATGATCACTGCAACAAATATTTGTTTCATTTGATATTAAATATTTTAGGTAAACTACGTAAAATATGACAAAAAATCTGTGTAACAAAGTGTTAGCAAGATGAATTATGAAAAGCATAATTTATTAGACCACCGTTGTATGGAAAGATAAATGTCTATTCCTGCAGTACATATTTAGTTTATTTGATATTACAAATTTCACCTCTTTTAGATATTATTTATTCTACATATTTCATTAGTTTTGTTACATATTATGCAAAATTATACTATTGGATGCATAGAAATCCTTTTTACTACACTCTGATGAAAACACCCGCGGTAGAAGACGAATTGTGTGTGAGTCCGTATAGTGACGTCATGGTAAAGCTCCGAATAGATGGCGCCATCAGTTATTCATCCATGAATGGCCTACCTAATAATATTCAATCTAACTTGGAATGAGCCAGCGTGACTAGTATAGTGTCAGAGGCATCCATTCCGAACAACAGTGAAAACTTTCGAATTCCCATATTCCACTCTATTGATGACGTTAAGTTGTAAGATTTTGCGGGAAACATTAATCCAAAGATCGACGTATGACTCAGCGAACCCTTGACAGGGAAATCTGAGTGACAGTAGCACTCAGGAAAAAGCAACACCAAACAAAATCGATATTCAGTACTTCGGGCCGACATTAAAATGCACAAGAAGTCAATCAGTCGATGCCTGTTATGTTTCAATGCAACAACGGGTCTCCTGTATATTTTTCCTCCACTCGCATGTGTATCCGTGGTTGCTAATTCCTCTGGCGCGAGAGGAACTGTGATAGCATGACTTGTCCTGATTGGCTGGGAATATCGTTAGCTATTTCCAATGCTCGTATACAGATTGGTTTCTCTATACTAGTACTCTTTATTTAATCGATAATATCTTCCAGCTGCGTCATACGTTATTCAGCCAATGCGTAAGGAATGGTTTACCTGTATATTCATATCTTGGCATAGTGCAATCCTACATTGTGTGCTTGGTATGATGCTACTTTCAACAGCTAATTGGTGGGTAACTAATAATCTACTCTATTCAGCTGAAAGCGGAAATGGTTTTACTTCATGCGGTAGGAATGAGTCAACGGGACACAGCAGAGGAATACCACCGGCGACATCCAGATCAACGGAAACCAAATCATACTACTATTGGTCGTTCACTGAAACGGTTTAAGGTCACAGGGAGTATTCACGACAAACCACGTTCAGGACGGCCAGCTACAGCAAAGAGAAGTTAAAATCAGCTGACGTACTAGCGAAGGTGGCAGAGAAATGTGGTGTCAGTCAACCATCCGTGTCCAGAATACTATCATCCCGTGCAGGATACTATGATTACCCCGTCTGTTGTGGTCTAGTGATTGCTGGGTGCACTGGACGGCCAAGTGACACTGGGAAGGCTGAGCGGCAAGTGAGATCCTGCTCAGCCACAGTGGCTCTGTGGTGGAGTGCTCACCTCGGGTATGTGTGGTTCTTGGTTCAATCCCGGGGTGTGCCCATATGGATATTGTGGTGGACAAATAGTGTGCGCGTGGGATTTCTCAGGGTTTTCCCATTTTCTTTATTCCACAATTCCTCCATCATCACCCATTCGGTCTGAGCCAAAATCATCTAAAGGCCTGAACAGATCCTTTTAAAAAATCAGACCCTGCTCAGGTGGATAAGTGAGGCCATCCCAAATGTACAATATTTCTCCCTCATTTTCCTCAATCTCACCTATGAACGGTAGAAAGTTGCTTGAATACAGGGCAGTTACCATTCAAAGAGGTTATCCAATTATATACACAGAACAAGCCCGTTCCTACCCTCCCTATTCCACAGAACTGACACACCGTATACTGAGGTCTATACCAACTTTGCAATTACATCCGTTAAAACCTGTCTGCGCCCAAGTTTTTTTTTTTATTTTATTTTTTATTTATATAAATACCCGAGCTATTTCAAACTCTGACACTGACACACGTTGTAAACATTACAGCTTTCCCATAATCTTCCACATTTTGGTTGACATAAACGGCACTTTATCTCTCTCGATCTTATTATATAGCAATAAAAACGTAATATTAGCGTGTTCAACTATGAAACTGCAGCCATACAGACGATCCTAACACCCGCTAGCACAGCACATCGAATCTAGAAGAAAATAGTTGAGTACATTCAAAAGTTACGGGTCCAACGACCAGAAGGTGGTTACAATGGAATAACCGTCAGGAAGGGGTCAAGTGCCCTTCGTGGCAGCTAAAAAAAGGTAAAATTACAGAATGTAATGGTTGCAAGGTATTTGAAAGTGTGAAATAAGACTGAAAGAAAGAAATACGGATCAGTCCGCATGTGTACGCTATATTCCACTCCAAATAATCCACACATTAATTCTATAAACGCCAAGCGACAACCAGCAATCCGAAAAATTTCAGGAAAATCAACGTTATTATTTCGTTAAATACGCACTCGAAGTTGATGAAGAGCCAAAATCTGCCGCCATGCGGAAAAATACCAATGACGGCAGTTATGGATGACACGATTTTTGCCACAACTACGGACAGTATCTCAAGTGTGTGAAGACGGGTTAAGTAAAGTCATATTATTTTTTTCATTGTATGCGATGCACATCAGGTTTCACACTCACTCTGTGTGAGTATCCTGAATGCGGATACAAGCAAATAGGCCCTCAGACCTTCCGCTCTTCCACTCTAGATTTTGCGTTTCAACACTTCCACACACGTTAGAAAGATTGCCTTTCTCCTGCAAATTTTACATTTTGGAGTAGATAAAGTAAAGTTAACCCGAAAATGTCAAGAATAAACCAGAACTGACCCAGTTGGGTTCCGAAGGCAACAACGTACGCCTATATAAATATATCTTTTGGGGGTTTGCAAGGTGAGAAAAATACATTTTGACCGTTTTCATCAAGGGGAAACAATTCCCTGAATAGATATTTTGTCTTTGAATGTCATTTTCTGTAGATATAAACATGCAAGAATGAGATAAACTCAACAGACGGGAGCAACGTAGATTAGCTCTAATTAAAGAACCAAATTGCAATAGGTTTACAAAAAAGAAAATATTTTACAGCCTAAACCTATACATTGCGGATGTGACGATAATGAAGGAACTTTAGTTTCTCGTAGTTTATTTGCTTCTAATTTAACCCTTTTCTTACGCCGAGAGAAATTTTCCCTCAATAAAGTGAACCTCACAATAGGTCTGTACATATTTTTGAATTCAGCAACATACTATTCCTATTTGATTTAAACCAGATACAAGCAAACCATGACAAGTTAAATTTCCTTTTGTTTATTCACATCCGCAGTATGTAGTTTCATTAATAATAAAAATATAGGCTGTAAAATATAATATAAACTATTCTCTTTTTTTTTTTTTTTTTTGTAAACTAGTGAAATTTTGAGCTTTTGTTAGACGCTAATTAAATAGAGGCAAAGAAGCTACCTTGCTCCCATCTGTTGAGTATGTCACTTTTTCATATTTGCATTCATTTTGTATTGACAGAAATTGGTTCTTCTTCAGGTAAAAAAAAACTATTCAACGAATTGTTTTCCTTAATTGAAAACGGTCAAAATGTGTTTCCCTCACCTTGCAAAAAACCAAACATATATTTATCTAGGCATACGTGTGCTGCCTGCAAAACCCGACTGCAGCCATGCAGAAAATAATTATTTTTCTAAAAAAAGAAACAAAGCCTAAAACGTCAAAGAAAAAGCAGTTTGCATTTGTTTCATTTGACATATTGCAAAAGTTGTAGTTGCACCAGTAGTTGACCAGCTAGAGTAGCGAACTGTAAATTACGATTGTTCAAGTGTTGGTAATTCATCCATTTAGTATAGATTGCTTCTTGAACAAAGAATTAGTAAATAATTATTTCATTGTATCTTCTAACAGATATGCATGAACATCTTGTATTATCTCTAACTCAACCCTCATCTTGCGTGCTCTGCGTTCTTCCAGATCCATTTTACACTGTTTACGTGAGTTGGGGGACTACACTATTAAACCTTACAGCGGAGTAAAATTTACTTTGATTTGCTACTGTATCCAATATAAACTCTATTACTATCGGTACCGTTTGTTTCCCTTCAACCACATGTGACTGGTCAATTACTGATACGGTCACCCTATTTAGCACAAAATATCATTAAAAAACACACTGCTTTGCTATCCTTAGTATTCAGTTCATTGCTTATCAGTATACCTTCCTAACTATCTGCATAGTGTCAAAGCTTCTGCCGAGTAGTTAGTAAAATGACGAAACACAAAAAAGCACAATTTAAAAGACCACACAATCTGGAAACTGTTCAAGTCATCGCGTTTCTCCGGATGCGAAAAAACTATTTATTTGTGGAAATGTCTTTTTACATCGCACCACACATATTCTTACCCTTAATGTTTCCTCTGCAGGTCTTCTCTTTCGGTATATTTACACATCTTACACTATTAAACTTTTAATTAAGTGCTAAAAACTAAATTAAAAAAATAAGTCCACTCCAAAACAATTTCCTCTGCCGCCATATTTTAAAATCAGCCAGGAGACAAATGAATATCAATAAAGATTAATTTCAAAATAATTAATTTATCAACATTGTAATAATATACACGGTGTCCATAAAGTCCGTTGCCACCCTGTATATCTTTGAAACGACTGCGAATATGAGCAAACGCAAAAACACGTCCTTCATTATTTTGAGAGACTTGAATTTTGAGCTATAAAAGTTCCACCCCAGACCCCTCAAATAGGGGTACGGGGGTCAACTTGAAAATTTCAAATGGCAAAGGGGATCGAGTAATATATCGTTTCAAAGGTCTCGACAAAAGAAATATTTTGCCGAAAGTTTCAAATCGCTATGTTGACCCCATCCAAAATGGTGGCGGTCACATTTCGTGTCCATAAAATCCGTTGCCACCATGTGTATCTTCAAAACAACTGGGAATATAAGAAAACGCAAAAACACGTCCTTCATTATTTTAAGGGGCTCACATTATTAGCTATAAAAATGTCCACTCCGTGTCCCCTAGGAGGAGTAAACGGAGGTCAGGGTCTACGTGAAAATGTCAAATGACACAAGTGGTCGAGTAATACCTAGTGTCAACGGGTTTGACACAAGAAATAATTTGGGGAACCTTAATATTTCAAATTGTTCCATACTCCAAATGGCAGTAAGATGAAAGTTCTAAAACGAAACTTCTATTCCTCACTCAGACAGCAAGAGGTCTAGAAGTTACTCTTCACAGCAAAATCTGTGTCTAACTACTGTTGTCATGATTCTTTTCGAAGTTCTAACATACCCACAAGTAAGCTGCTATGCTAGTCCCATAGTTTTGTAATGCTAGAAACATTTTCTTTTTCTTTAATTTTCTTTATGAGGGTTTGCTGATGGATGTTATTGTCAGTGTTGTGAAGAGGTTCCAAATTGCTGACAATGAGTTTTCCAGCGTGTTCCTACGTACATATGCCTTAACCAATAAATAGTTTCTACATGTTCAGCCTATAAATAAATAACTTCAACGCGTGTATCTTCGAAACTTTAATCAGCAAAGTGTAACTGGAAAGACACTATTTAGTGGTTAAGGCATATGTACGTAGGAACACGCTGGAAAACTCATTGTCAGCAATTTGGAACCTCTTCACAACACTGACAATTTACGTTCATCAGCAAACTCAAAGAAAATTTTAAAAAAAATAAAATGTTTCGAAATGTTCCTAGCATTACAAAACTATAGCAGCTTACTTGTGGGTATGTTAGAACTACGAAAAGAATCATGACAACAGTAGTTAGACACAGATTTTGCTGTGAAGAGTAACTTCTAGACCTCTTGCTGTCTGAGCGAGGAATAGAAGTTTCGTTTTAGAACTTTCATCTTACTGCCATTTGGAATATGGAACAATTTGAAATATTAAGGTTCTCCAACTTATTTCTTGTGTCAAACCCGTTGACACTAGGTATCACTCGACCACTTTTGTCATTTGACATTTTCACGTAGACCCTGACCTCCGTTTACTCCTTCTAGGGGACACGGAGTGGAACTTTTATAGCTCAAAATGATGAAAGACGTGTTTTTGCGTTTGCTCATATTCGCAGTCTTTTCGAAGATATACGGGGTGGCAACGGACTTTATGGACACGAAATGTGACTGCCGCCATTTTGGATGGGGTCAACATAGCGACTTGAAACTTTCGGCAAAATATTTCTTTTGTCGGGACCTCTGAAACGATATATTATTACTCGACCCCCTTCACCATTTGAAATTTTCAAGTTGATCCCACGTACCCCTATTTGGGGGGTCTGGGGTGGAACTTTTATAGCTTAAAATTCAAGCCCCTCAAAATAATGAAGGACGAGTTTTTGCGTTTGCTCATATTTGCAGTCATTTCAAAGATACGCAGGGTGGCAACGGACTTTATAGACACCCTGTAAGGCCAAAGTTTCACATACAAAAATATAAAGCAGAATTTCATATTACGTTAGACACAGAAAACATATTTCGGACAAAATAATAAATATTATTTCCTCTAAACGCATCCAACTTTCTTCAATCCTTTGTACAATCCACCATGTGGATTTTTTTTTTTTTTTTTATGAAATTATGATATGGTTAATTTCACTTTATTTTTACTTGAAGTTACTACGAAACGGGTGGCTCGGGTTCTAATCCTGACACCAGGACACTTCTTCAGTTCTCTCTTCTCTGGCGCTCTGAGGTACACTGAGCCTACAATCAAATTGAATACCGAACTGTCCTTTGTACTCCTGGGCACTTTGGGAGATAAAGGTGGCTGAGCGTGGGACTGACCAGTGACCACCCACTTTCACCTTATGCCATAGGTCGAGAATATGTGGAGTCCCCCATGCGTCGTTTCCGGCGCGTGCGCATTGTACAGGGAACACCGTTACCTTTTCTAATATGTAAGTACAGACTAAAGGGAAAATACTGACAATGTGAGCGTAGAGTGGTTCACTTGCAAAGCATTTTGTTCCTAATCGAAACCTCTAGACTCGTTTGAGATCCGAAATTCGAATCCCGGGTATGCCTTCCTGACTGAAGTTACCTTTGGCTTTCCTTCAGTTACTACTACTTCTTTCTAACATGAACTACTATTTTGGCATGGACAGACTAAAAATTTGAGTAGTGAAAATCAAAGACGTACACATGCATAAAGAAATCGATAATCATTTAGACGAATTTTAAGTCTAAAGAGACCCATGAAAGATGAGTGTCACTGTTGTTAATATTAAACAAATTAAAAATTATTCGGAAAATGTACGGTAAGTATCGGTGTCCATTTGCCGATACCGATACTCCAAAAAGTGGCCGGTATCACCGATACCGATATATCGGTACATCCCTAATGTTGGTTAAACCACGTGTTTCCCACCATCATTGAAAGTTGGTTACAAAAATCAACTAATCTCTGGCCTCTGGTATTTCTTTTCCCAAGTCCATATTTTCATAGTTTTCTACCTTGTTCTTGACCTACTACATTAATCGCCCGTTCTTATTTCAAGATAAGCTGAATACAAGATGGTGGACGGAGCATATAGCAAGCGTCAGCGTTAGGGATGCAGTACTTGGTCTCATTTACATTTGATATGTTGCATCAAAATCAATAGAAATTATATGGTCCACATTTGAATCACCCTGTACACTTCCTAGGGAAATTACATAACTTTCCAACTACCTAGCTGCTTCTAGATACAATTGTGAAACGCAGGAACTCACGTATTTATTTTCACGTTGAAGACTGTTAATTTGAAAGTTTCATCCAAATCTGGGTGTGAACTCCGGAAACGTTCCTTGTAAGTGAATAATGGCACTATCTTTATCCTCGTTATGGATCTTGAATACGGATGTACTGCAAAGGTACTCACACCGAAAAGGCTTTGGCCATACCGAAAATCTGGAAAACTACATAATTTGCGGTATTACGTCGATATTCATAATACTGTAACTCATGCTTTTAGGAGTTAGTAATAAACCATGAGCTATAGTATTATGAATATCACGCGTAGGACCAACACTTTGAAGAACCGGTGTTGAACCAACACGGTGTTGACTCCAGAAGGCATTCGACCAAAACGGTCTTTTTGACCTGGAGTGTTGGCCCAACGCCGCATCCCTATCAAAGACTGTAGAGTAGGAATTAACAATTTCTTTCACTGTTTTTAATGCCATGATCAACACCGAACCCATGTACTGGAAGGACCCTACCACAAGAACGAGAAATGTAAATTATGCAGTGTACAAAGTTTCATTCAAGACATGACAATCTGAAATTTGTTCTTCATTACCACACATTTCCATCATTTTTAGACCATGTGCTAGTGCTGAAATAAGTTTCACATTACGAATACGGAAGTGCTGCGGTTCCGTAGTTAGTGGTGGTTAAACCAACACAGTTTTTTTGGTTTAATAACTTTGGTTTATTTATTTATATTACATATGAATAGAAATAAGTTTGTTTCTCCTTAATATCCTTATGCACCAGCGGGGTTATGAAGGACGGGACCTACAGCTTAAAGTGGAATCTGAACCATTACACGGTTTGTGCCTGAGAGAAATTGTCCTCTACCTGGAACCCTTGATTACAAATGCGATGTAATGGTTCGTCTACCGACTCATCTACGGAGGACACCTGATAGAAATACGTTTTACTGATCTTACATACCTTACTTGTGATTATTAAGAGTCACTTCCGAAGAACAAAAAGAAACACAACTGCACACGTGAAATCACTATACAGAATTATACACATTATTAAAATAATTGGACAATTCAAAAGACTACAGAGTACAAATCTAATTTAGTCCAAGCTAGTTCACTCAGTCAGAAATACATAATAGACTTAATTTGCATATCAATAAAAGGAGTGAACAACGATACTACGAATTGTTTGAGTTTACTCTGGCTCTGAACCATCCATACAGACAATACTTTTGATTTCAATAAATTGTTTCCTGTGGTTTTTATGAGAAAAAATTTTGTACAGAACTTCGGTATATTTTATCAATACTAAACATTATAACAAAAGAATATTTAGAATTTTTGCTTTGATTGCATAATAATAATAATAATAATAATAACTTTGTTAACTTTGGCTTCTCCCTAAAACAACGGTATAAGTCAAGTTTAAGCGAGTGGTGAACATGGGAACGAGGAGGTTAGGTAAGTTTATTTATCTTTATACATATTTAAACAAAGAAACGAAAGTGTAAAGACACATAACTGCACCTAACTTTACCCAACCTCCATGTTCACCAATTAAGGCAAAGTCGAATTTAAGCGAGCAACCATTAACTCGATTTCTACCAAAACAACAGGCATTCAGGCAAACAGAAAGATACAATTTGGTTATGAAGGACAAGACTTTCTGCTTACAGTGACATCCGAACCACTACTCGGTTTGCACTTGAGACAAATTCTGTGGCCCTATCGAGAATCGAACCCGGGACCTCTTGATTACAAGGCGATAATGATAGAAAATTAACGCAGATGATTTAATATGTGGAATCGTCACAATGAAGTTCACACTATTTGTGGCATTTTTGCTTTTCGTGTTATGAGTATCACGAATTTTGCCACAAAAACACAGGCAGTATCTAGAACGAGCGAAGAAGGGTTAGATAAAGTCAGGTTCGGTATTTTTTTTTAAATTATACGCGATGCACATCACTCTCAACCGCCCTAAGCCATTTAATATCTTATCACTTCTCAGCAATAGTTATCGCTAACAAACACCCTTACCTCTCGCTTTCACTTCCTCAAGGCTAACCTTACGTTTCTAAACCCCAGTTTTACAATCGACGGCTAATCTTCTGGTCAGAGCTAAGTTGAGGCTAAGTCATATTTTGCGTACGCCGGTTGACCAAATTTTGACTTGGCTTCAACTTAGCCCTGACCAGAAGCTTAGCCGTAGATTGTAAAACTGGGGCCAAGTCACACAAATATGTCATTCCTCCTGTAAATTTTGCAAAAACGGTCCACCACATTCCGGAGCCCGTGAAAGAAATTATTTGTGTGCCCTTCCATGAGAAGAGACGTCAGAGGTGCCGTATTTCTGAAAGATGTTAAATTTTATGTACACTCAAACCAATGATAAAATGAGTGGTCTCTTTCAAAACCCTAAATTACAAAATTAAACGTTTTCCTCTGTAAGAAATGTGTTAGAAATAAGCCATTCATCAACAGATAAGTTACTGTACAAAACAGACTCAATTTTCTTTATCGTAATCTATTTATTTGTTGTTTATTATAATTTGTATAAAACCCACTTGTTGGTCTCTTAAAAAAACAAAGTTCTGATATGAATTATGTGGCAACGTCGCGAAACATGAGCATCCACTCTCCTGTTTTCATATATTGATTTACTAGTTACATCAGTTTCTACAGTATACTAACTCCGCCGGTCTGAGCTTAAGATACCTAAAAGCAATAAATACATTTTAAGAAAATCGACTAGCCTCTACTGAGAAGCATTCTCTATTGTTAAATATATTAAAGAAAGTTATTCTTTTACTATTATTGATCATAAAATAAATTTAATACAGCGATATCAGCACGCTCGTAATCAGTAGGGATGAAGTGTTACTTATTCTCACTTGGGACGTTGAACTCCTTTTTTAAAACTTTTACCAATAGTTTTCATATGTATAGAATCTAGGGAAATAGCATTAAATGGAAGATTAGATCATAGATACATGAAACACGGAAAATTTAACAAAAAGGCGCTTAATATAATTTTTACTTTGTTTACATTTGAACATGAGTTTAGCTCGATGCTTGCTCTACCATAATGATTCGTAGCCGTGGTCGTAGCGGATGGTTCACTCTCATTTTCTTTCTTTTTGTCCATAGACGAAGTTGGCTCGAACCTTACCTACATAAGCCAATTTTTTAACTACATGATACTTTTTCTACATAGCTCCGTCATCTATGTCGGTGTTACATAGACGTATCAATATTAAATTTTCCTAAAATACGCATGAAGAATATATATATATATACATAATTCACAGCCATATTCAATCCACTACAGGATGAGGCCTCTCCCGTAGGGAGGAGTTGGTCTACTGCTCCCACGCTGACCAGACGTGCTGGGAGAGGAGAGCCGACGCTCTCAACTGTGATCACCACTGTCCTTTATTCACAGCAGCTCCCCAATTGTCCTCACGATGATAGGTCAGCACCGAAATTTTGAGCCCCTACCAACAATCGAACCCGGCACAGCTCGCACTGAACCCTAGTCGGTAGCGCGCTCGACTCCAGTGCGAGCGGTGCCGGGTTCGTAGAAGTGTGTGAAATCCATGTTATGGACGTTTATTTTCCAGGATGCATTAGCCAAGTCCCTCTCGCTCTTACACTTTGCTAAACACAAAACTGCATCCTTTTTACAAATCCTTCATATTTAAGAAATGAAAACTAAACTTAAATAATCTTTCGAATGTTCTTTTTTAAAGAACATAAAACACAAAAACCCGGATTGTATTATTCGGCTCTCCTGTAAAATGTTGCTTTCCGACAAATGATCCTTTTCATTTCCCGCATCTCTCTCTCTCTCACGCGCGCACACACGGTGGGGGCTAAAAAATTTCGGTGTTGACCCAGCATCGTGAGGACAATTGGGGACCTGCTGTGAATAAAAGACAGTGGCGATCACAGTGAGAGCTTCGGCTCTCCTCTCCCAACCCGTCTGGTCAGCGTGCGAGCAGCAGACAAACTTCTCCCTTCAGGGAGAGGCCTCATTTACTAGTGGATTGAATATGGCTGTGATTTATATATATATTTAGACCCTATATTTATTGCGTACTCTCTGGGAGTATTTATTCAGTTATTTAACGGCCAAACATGTTCTGTGGGGTCTAAAGTCCCTCGCATATCTTCGGCGTAAAGTCAACCAAAATGGTATTTCGGGAACATAACATTTCGTGTTTTTTTTTTTTATTTACCTCATGTTTATGGGCCATTCACTCAGCTATGCCTAAGCCTTGATATGTCCAAGGGTCTGGAAGTGACAGGGTCAAGTTATCGGTGCCAATCTATGAGCTAAATTTCTTTAAAAAACTAATGCTTGTTCCCGTAATGCTTTTTTCCGTGACTATATCATCTTCTTGGACATTGAATGTAGGAGTCAAACCTATATTGAAATATTAGCAGTTTCGAAAATCTCGTGCTGTGGTTATAATATTAAGAGGTGAAATATATATAATAATAAATCACAGCCATATTCAATCCACTAGTGGATGAGGCCTCTCCTCGAAGGGAGGAGTTGGTCTACTGCTCCCACGCTGAACAGACGGGTTGGGAGAGGAGAGCCGAAGCTCTCACTGTGATCGCCACTGTCTTTTATTCACAGCAGCTCCCCAATTGTCCTCACGATGCTGGGTCAACACCGAAATTTTTTAGCCCCCACCGGGAATCGAACCGCTCGCACTGAAGTCGAGCGCGCTACCGACTAGGCTACGCAGGAAAGCCGGGAAGGCAATTATTGAAGATAAATTTACAAATGAAGGAGAAAAAAGGATAATACTTACAGTTTACTTTCGCATTAGATCACACATATACACATAAAAAAAAAGTTACTATATTTCGTGTATTCACTTTTTCAAGTATAGAGGAAGAGAGCTAAGTTCACGTGTTCACAAAGTACAAGTTTGAAGAGACCAAACTCGGGGACTAGCAGTTTTCTTCGAATATGTCATAGGTAACCCCACGATATTTGTCATATTAAAAGAAAATGAACCAATGTCCTCCCAGGGAAAATCATTAACGTATTTGCTTATTTTCAGTTTGAAAGGAATTGAACTATATGGGTTTATATCACATTTACATAGATACATTCCATTTGACCTGAATTGAGGCGTATGCGCGAGCAAAAGTCTATTTGCTATCTTTTAACATAGCAAATAGACATTTGTTCGTGCATGCGCCTCAATGAAAATCGGATTTAATCTTCTCTTATAACATTTTAAACAAGTTTCTTTACATCTTCTGTTTACTTTGGAGCATAGATAAATCACAGCAGAGTGAACAAAATAAATACACGCTATTTACTTTTCGAATGCGCTATTACGCATAGTTATTTCTTATATCTAACACATAACACAGTAGTACACCATTTGTCAATCACAACGCAAGCGGAGGAAAAAAAAAAGCTTTCCTTGATGGTGTTGTGGAGCGAAGACAATGTGTGACCACAATCTCAGCCGAATGAGGAAATATGTGGCAACAGTGTGTATGACGTTTGGCTAACCATCCAAAGGGAAAGGCAGCGACTTTCCCTTCTAGATCGTAGGCGGGCAAAACAGAAGATGGAGGTCCAAACTCTCCCTATCACTAGTATAGGTGCATTTTCTACAATAAGAATCATAGGTTCGCTTTCCACCTACGCCAGCAGTTCTCAACCTTTTTCATCCTGCAACTCATAGAAACATGAAATTTCAAAACATGACCGTTGATCTGCTGTATTTGATAATAAAGATCCTAATTACAGTATTCAAAACTATTCAACAAATTACATTATTTTAGTAGACGCTAATTATAAAACCTACAAACCCTAGTTAAATTTATTTTTTAACCTTCTCTTGCGACTCTCTTACACACAACTCACGACCCCTCTGGGGGGTCGTGACCTCCACGTTGAGAAACCCTGACCTACGCCAATATATAATTTTCTTCCAAAATCGCAAAATATTATATTAGATGCATTGGGGAGAATAATATGCACCAATCTCATTTATAAAACTCCAACTTACCTTAGAAAGTACGAGGAATGCAGCTCGTATTTTGGAACCATTATTCTGCTACTCAGAAATTGTTTCTTTGTCCATGCAATGCGGCCTGAGATAAGTTTAATTAAAGAAATGCAATTCTAAAATAGTATAATCTACCAAAATCAAGAAACCAGTGATATTCCTTAGGTGAGAACAATGTGGATTTAGATCTAGCAAGAACAAGAAAGCTCCGTTAATTTCACCTGTCCACATGGTATGTTCTCTCTGTTAGCTACCTTAAAATATTGGAACTCTTAATTTTGATTCCTCCATCTGCAATGGAGGCTAGCACCTAAACGAAAACAGGTACAGAGAAACTGACTTAGATTCGGGTTCAGCGATCTCGATTTATCCAGCCGTTTCTAATCTGGTGTTTAAAATTGGCAGACCCTTTTCATTTGGTTAGCCTTCTGCATTTTAAGAATTCATGCCAGTGATTAAATTACAATAACGCAGATAGTGAGTCACTGACCTCAAGTTTGACGTCAGCGAATATGACGATTAATCTACTCCACATCACTATTTACAAACATTTTTTTTTTTTCCACAATGATTATTACTCTAACACTGCATTAATACACTCATTGTATTAAAACCAGCGCAGTGGTCACTCATGTTGTTGCGAGATTGCAATATAGCTGAATTTCTGGACTTACAGGTTTCAGGAGCTGCTAAAGAGTGCGCTCAGATTTTGATTGGCTCAGTGTACATTTGCGGGCTCCTAAGGCTACAACCGGCCGGGTGGTCGAGCGGTCTGCGGCGGTAGGCTATCGACTCAACGGTCCCGGCAGGGGCATGGGTGTGGATTTTAACACTTAACAGCTAAAGGCAAATCGTGACGGGCCGCAGTCCAAAGTTACTAAACTGGCCCATATAAAAATAAAGTTTACCAAAGATTTTTTTTTTGGGTTAACTATAGTAGTGACGCACCAATTTTTATAAATTTACAGGAGAAATTGAGATAATTGTGTGATGTTTGAGAGTATTAGGGAGGTAAATATTGATGTTGGTAACATTTGAAGCGAGTAATGATATAGTTTTAGTGTGTTTTGAAGATGTTTAAAGACGCACTGCATGCTGTGGCGTAAGGAACTATTTTAAGTAGAGTTACAGTCGTTGTCATGTGAAATGTGGGAAGGCAGTGTTGAAATGGCGTGTCTTCGTGATGATTATGACATTTCTTTGCGTTATTGTTATTGAATCGTATGGAAATGACGAGGGAAAGTGCACTTTGAAGGTTATTTAGCAGAGTATTTATGTAAGGAAAGGAAAAGGCCCCGAAACGACATTTAATGGAAATTAGGAAAGTGTTGAAGGTAAATGTGAATATGTGTCAAAATATATTTTGTAAAGATACATGACCGCACCTAACTTTACGTAACCTGTACGTTCATATGTTCGTTAATTTAAGATAATTTACGAAAAAGGAAAATAAGGAATTATTAATAACAAATGTGAACACATAAAAATACATTTTGTAATGATACACGACCGCACCCAACCTTACCTAACCTCCACGTTCATATGGTCACTAATCTAATCTAGAAAAAGTGCAAGAAAACAATTGCGTAAACTGCTCGCCTCCCATGAACACGTAATGTGTGTGTTTTAAGTGATTTTGGTTTGGTTTTAGTGATTTTAAAATTGGTGCGTCACTACTATAGTAATGCCTTTTTTTTTCCTAAGGCTATACATACATGAAACTTCGAGTTCTGGCATACGGAAGTTTTATTATTATTATTGGAGGGGGGAGCTCAAGCCTCTCCACCATTAGGGCCCTAAAAAATAAGGCATCACCATGATTTGGATAATAAAGTTTTGAACTTCTACTGTACTTTAGTTTCAAAATTACTTTCTTTTCTCTCTCTCTCGAAGAGAGTCTAAAGCCTGATCGCGGCGTTTGCCAGTTCTATCCTGATTCAAGTAATTTGCAAACAATGTACATCTTGTACAATAGAAAAATTGGATACTCCCCTGGGCGAGAAAAGAAATTATGTTAAGCACATTATTAAGGGTCTGATTTCAACTGACTATCACGTTAACCACAATCAAAGGTGACGTTTAAACTCAGCAGTCTTAAGCTACGTAAACACAATCGAACCTAACCTTACCTTCACTGGTTTGAACGATCAGAGGGAGTACCTGAAGTGCAGCCGAAAAATTACGTTTGTTACTCTTTTAACGCAAGAAATATTCCAAAACGACAACCCAAAGTGTATGAACACCTTTTCTATGGCGTACACGCGCGTTTGATTCTAACAGGATAGTGTAATACGCGTCTCCTTAACTATACTCAAAATCAAACTTTCTATGATAGAACAAACCTTCAGTACGCTCCAATCTGCTCACATCGCTATTCATTAAGTTATCTACACATAAAAAATAAGTCAAAGATTATTACCAACACATGCGCCTATATTACTTTTAATTTTTGTTCTCCACCCTTCACCTACATTCATATCACAACATTTTGAAGGCTGAAAGGAAACTGTGCAACAAGGCAATCGAAACCTTTCGAATTTTTGCACCTAAACAGTGTTGCCAACGGGGCGAGAATTTACCAACTAGAATATTGGTAAAGAAAACTAGAATCATGCTATAAACAACCAGAATTAATTTTGTTTCAATATAATCGTGCAAATGACACTGAAGACAATTTTAATAGTAGTATAATTTTAAGGCAGTTAATAAATAATACTGAATCAATTAATTATGTTAGCAAGTTGCCATCAATATAATTATCAGTGACTTCATCTGTAGCAGTTAGAGCCCCGTTGGAGCCCTTTTATGCGTGCGGCATTCGTCGTCGTGTCGTCGACGACAGGTCAACAAATGTCGTTTGCGATTAGTAAGTAAACGTGAACAAATAGTTGCTTTTACGTCCATTTCACCGGCCCCCCAATTTTTGGAAAACACGTTTTTATTTATTATTGCAATTGTTTGTGCACAATTCCAAGATGAAAAAATAAAAAAGTAAATTGGTGGGGCTGGGGAAACGACAGCCTCCCCACTTACTTGGATCGAATTTTTTTCATTAAAATCATTTGTGCATCGTTTGTGCAGAATTACAAATTGAAAATTTTAAAAAATATGAGGGGGCTAGCGAAACGACAGCCCCATACTTACTCGGATCCAAATTTTTTCATCGCAATTGTTTGTGCATGTTTGTACACGCATTTTTAGCGTTTATGCACAATAACAAATAGATCCGATCCAATTCTTTTTCATTGGAATCGTTTGTGCACGCATGTTTAGCGTTTGTGAAATGAACGTGTTGCTTTTATGCACTGCGGCAACGACATTTCTCGTCGGCGATCTGTAAAACATATCGTTGTTAAGTGTGATTCAACGGTAAATGTTATTCAACCTGCTCTAAGTACAGGGAGTCTTAGGGAGAGTCCAGGGCTGGGTTGCAAGAAAAATCTTAAACTAGACTTAAGAGTTTAACTTAAGTCGGTCAGAGTTGCACTCAGCCAAGTGTGTACTTAAGT
>JAGDQP010019234.1:0-35172 GCA_022664845.1 Lepisma saccharinum
CCCCCCCTCCATCTCCAAATTAAGAAATTAGGCCCTATGTATTGGCTAAAAAAGAAAAACCAAGATAAATTAATTAAAATTCTACATAGACCTGCAGAAAACGTTCCTGGAATCAATTCAATCGTGGTCGAGGCATGGCAGAACCAATGGAATGCAAGCGATAAAGGAAGAAGATTATACTCTATTTTTTCGAGCATTGAGGAACGATTGGATATGGAGCTGGAAGTTACGGGAAGTCTAATGCAATATCTAACTGGCCAAGGTCCCTTTCGACAGAAGCAGCACCAGATGGACATCGTCGAGGACAATATGTGTCATACTTGTGGGGTGGTGGCTAGCCCGAGCATATCGTTATGCGATGCCAAGAAACTGAGCATCTTGCTAGAGATGAGAGAGAACTCCTGGGAGAGATCCCCGTCACAGACGTTCTGAGAACTCCGGAACTCTTGGCGGCCCTCAGGGGACTAACAGATAGAATTTCCAACTATTATAAAAGAAAATTTATTAACGGTATGAACCACCGCATATAGGAGACAAGATAAGGGAAAATAATGCAACAACTTTATATAAAGCATTCTTACACACACACGCAAAGAATCGAGACAGAAAAGTGTGCGATTTTATCTCCTTACCCCATCTGCATTTGCTTTCTACATTCTTTTGTTTAGTTCACAACGGTTGGTCATGTCCTCAAATTTTGCAACGTTAATTTAACTCATTTTCCGACTTCATACGCCGATGAAATTTTGCACGCGATTTTTGTTCAGAACCGTTCGCCCTCCTCCACAGCTATATTGGAACGACACTTCTGGTTCCTCGGTTTGTCATTCCTTGTTTAGAATGTAGCAGAGAGTTGAAACATTAGCAACGATGGGTGATCGCAACGCATACTTTTGGACCTTGTATACTAATAATAATAATTATTATTTTTAAGGACAATTTACTGAACTTCGAAGCACTTTGTAAGTTGTGCGTTACACATAATTCCATCGTGAAACAATGAGGAGCGAAAGGTGTATATTTTCCTCTAGCGACATTTTCATTCGAACACAACTCTGATGAGAGGATAAATTTTCCTATTTATAATGAGAAAGGAATCTGCATAACATGTTTTTGTATTAACAGCTAGTGATTATGTACTACTGCTAAGTGTGCTGATTTTATGCAGAATTTGTAGATGAATTGCGCCCATTAGTCTAGCGCCATCTGCTGGACAGAAGCTCAGCAACAGATTCACCTTAAAATATTATAACCAAATTAAATAAGTACATTTATTTCTCTCTACAATCGACTCATTGGTGGCGAAACCAAGGGACGGAAACCCCAATAATATACGCGGTGGAATCGTACCCCCTTAATACAGAGTATATTTTTTTCACACTGAATGAATTTTAGAGAATGAAACACCTGAATAGATTTTTTTACTTCAAACGCGGTATTATTTATTATTTGAAATAATTACCCACAAATTTCTAGGACTCATTTTTTATATGTTTTCACAAAGAAACAATAAATGAATAATTAACAGAATGTATTTTACCTCGAGAATTCATAAAAAGTCATCTTCCTTTCTCATGTTAGAGATTTTTTTTTATTATGTAATTGAGAAGCAACTTTTTTTTAAATTCTAGTACTTATAGAAGAAGATATTCTTTTCGGGTATTGAAAATTATCTAGTATTTTTTATTGAAAGTACTATTACTGTTGTATTTTCTTGAAAACGTCACCGAAACTTCTGTCACGCAAAGGCAATGGGAAAACTATGTCTGTCCAATGTGGCGCATGTTGAATGAAGCTTCCTTTATTTTCGATTACAATGATGGTGATTGTCGAAAGTAAAATCGGAAAGGGAGAGGCAGCTACAGTCCAAATGCTGCCAACAAAATATAGATATACCAGACAACATTAAAAGGTTTTCATCTTGCTCGTATGAATGAACTAAAAAGAGAGTTAACATTAGTATAAACGTGGTTACAAAACGTGTCTACTTATACTAATCTGCTATCGTGAGTCAAATAACATCTGTGCATACTAAGTAAATCATTGATATTTCTAGTGTGTCATATGCAAGTGCTGCAATACATAGTGATAAAAGTGCTACTAGATTTTGGGTTACATGTCAAATATTTTCTTTAATAGACAGAATCAAACATTCCACGTCTGAGTATATGATGCTTCTTTAAACGTCTTAAGTATTAACTTTGAGTCAATTATTCTTTTCTCATAAATCTTTTGAAATGAAATGTTAGAGTATGAAGAGAAATTATGCGAAGCAGACTATTGTTAGAATTTGTCCAGTTTACCCGTTGAAAAATATATTGTTCCTGTAACGGGTCGAGCTCTAATTCATGATAGTAGATTAACTACAGACACCATAACTCAGAAGATTGTTTGGTTAATAGGGCAGAATTTAGAATTGTAATCTCGAATTTTTATTTTATGTTAAAAGGTACGATTAATTGATTATAAGGTTTAAAATTTGTAGAATTAGTACAATTACTCCCCCAATTTATTTGGAATTGATCCAAGGATAATGAAAGCAAAAAAGAAAATATTATTCTGGTTGAATATGGAATAAGGGTCAGCCGATGTCTAACAGCTTACTCTAATTCATATAGTAGTAGTCTCTAGGTAAATGATTTTTCACATAATGTTAAAGGGTTTATTAATCCTCTTATGCAACCCTAAAGTCAGTGCCCTTCATGCCCTTCAGAGATAAAGAGAAACTGACCTCATATTTGGATTTATATATCTTGATTTGTAAGGATGTTTTTAATCTGGTAAAGGTAAAAAATTTTCTTACAGTACTTTTGCACTTTATGCACTCAGTGCATATGGTACATTAGCGCGTAAACAGAAGCAGATGAATGGCAACTAATTTTAGATTTGGGTTTAGATACCTTAGGTATATGAATGCAATACTTTTGTTGGCATTTACTGGTAGTCTCCACCTGATAGAATGTGGTGAGTTGTTCTTCATATAACATAGTGGCAGATGGTGATCTGATGATGAAGAATGTTGTATCATCAGCATCGGTAGCTGGGAAGCATCTTTATTGGACTGGCATATCAGTTGTATACAACGTGTTGTAATGATGTGTTTTTGAGAGTTCAAAAATACGAGATGTATTTTTGGCTCGGATGATGATGCTTTGCTCTGAGCGATACTTTTGGTTCGGAGGATGATGTGTTGGAGAATTGTCTCCTATAGGGTACCTCAATTATTGCCTATAGGGGTTCTTCAGATTGTTTGATTGGCTCGCTAGTAGCATGACTGTGTAACTGGTCTCTGATTGGTTGTTGAAACTTGAACATGACTGTCCATGTGGCTTGAAGCTTTGGGCTTTAGTTATGTGAAATCGCAGGTACGTGTCACATCGTATTTCTTAGTGTGGTTTGTGAAATTGTAAAATCGGAGTGGGAGGAACGTGTGAGAGATTTTTATGTGGAAAGAAGGTGTGTTTTTCCTTCTGAGCCGGTGGTTTAAAGAGAGATAAGAATATCTGCAATTCTTGTGGAATTATTTTCATTCATTGGTTTTTGAAGCAGTCATTCTGGTCTTTCATTTATGGCAATCCTTTCTCGAGGGACGGTATTAAGCTCTTGAAAAGTAAAGTTCTCACATAAGCACAAACTACGATTTTGTTATACTTAAGTTGGTGAGTAATTATTACTGTGAAAATAGTTTTGTTCTATGCGTTCACCAGTTGTGAATTTTTACGAAGAAAGTATACGAAAATATTTATTCTTCATAGAATGGTTTTTGGTGTGTAATGGATTGAAGCTCACTTGTATTGATTTGCTTTCATTCAAAACTGATATTTTGAGGAAATTCAGTAACGTAATTTTCTGTGAGCATGAATATGTGAGGAATTTAAGTGCTGATGTTAGTTATCAGCTGTTACGATTCCATTATTCTTTCAGTTATTCAAAGATAAATAAATTACGTGAGTTTATAATTAGTTTTGGATGTGTTTTTGCAAGACAAACTTGTTTCAAGGTTTTGGAATGTTTTTTAAAAGTTTGATAGTAAATAAACTTTTTCATTCAATTTACCTTAATTCTCTGTCTTCCGATTCATTTTTTCTATTTTTAGGAAAACGAACCTATTGTTTGGAATAAGCTAGATTAGTGTATAGAATGTCACGTCAAAACATCGCTTGGTAATTCAATGCACGGTTGTTTTGAAGCTGGGATTGAGATATATCGCGCTTTAAAGTGTGTATTGGAAAACCGGGTGGTGTTTAATGAAACCTCGATGCTTTAAGCACTTGTGGTTTCATTACAGTGTACAATAATGGTCACAGTACCTTGTGGAACTCCTGCTCTTCTTAGTCTTGGTGTAGAATTATGTCCACTGTATGAAACATAAAATGTTCGACCAGTTAGATAAGAGTGCAGTAACTGGATATAATAATCTGGAAATCCCTGCTGTGACAGTTTATATAATAGTCAGGACAGCTAGACTTTGTCAAAGGTCTTGGATATTTCAGGAAATACACCCAGAATATATTGTTTCCGACTAAAATCTGTGGTGATGTCCACTACTCTTACGAGCTGGCTTGTGGTGCTGTGGCATGCTCTGAAACCAAATTGGTGTTTTGGGATCAAGCCGTGAAGCTCTGTATGCTGTTGTAGTGTGGTAAGCAACACATGTACAAATAATTTCCCTAGGTGGGATATTAAATTTATCGGCCAATACTTCTTAGGGATTAAAGGGCCCTTATCTGGTTTTGGAATGGTTATAATTCTACTTTCCTTTCATGCCTTAGGAAAGTAAGATTGTTGCAAGATAGCATTCAACAGATGTGTTAATAAAACTAGTAATTTTCTTGTCGTGTGTTTTAGAAGTTCAGGAATAATTTTATCTGCTTCTGAAGCTTTCTTCTTTGGCAATTGCCACATTCGTTTTGTTATTTCTCTTGGTGTAGGTTGAGGACAATGTGAGGTTGTGTGGTCGTTAGAGCATCGACTGTAGCATGTACATGCTGTGTGACATATGGATCGGATGGTACAAAACTTCCATGTGATATTACGGAAGTAGGACTAGGATATCAAAAACAAGTACAATGGTTAACACAGAACTTTCACGGTTTACATTGGGACACAACAAATGGATACAGCGTTTCACATCTTCGTAGAATATTTTTTCAATTGTGATCAAGTAAAGCTACATTTTTTGTAAAGGGTTTGAAAAGGTACAGTGGATTAAAAACAATTTCACTTGGAAAGTGTGAATCATTTGAGTGAAAAGAAATGTTCTGCTCTGAAAACATTAAATTTAAACACTGGTATCTCTAAGTGTACTTATCATGACCCTGTCGAGGTGAATGCTTGTGCATTAAGAAAATGTTTACAATTACAACATTGGATGAAACATGAGAAACCACAGAATCTTGTAAATACTTTATCAACGATGCAAATGTAAGGAGCATATGTAACTTGTTTTATAGATCAGTTTGGTACAGGTTCTTAATAAACATTATACTTATACTTTATTTTCTATATTTTATTTGATATAACCTTAATAATAATAATCATATAAATAAAAGATTTGTTTTTACTACAATAATTTTTTATTTACATTTTCTTTTCTTTTGATAATTTTTTACAAGTTATTTTACAATTGTATCATTTTTCTTAAGATTCGTAGTGTAATAAGTAGAGAATATATAATTTCCTCGTACAGTGAAATAAATAAATAAATACAGAATAATCCACAAAGAATAGATTCCTCGTGTTGAATTTGAGTTTTATTTACATGATATAATTTGCAATTTCGTTTTAAAAAAAATTCAATTGGTTTAGTAGAATCATTTGCGAAGCTATCAAAATATTGGCAACGTCCATGTTTATTAATATATGGCAGTCCAGTGAGTTCCCGTTGAACTTGAGGCACTCAAATTTACTATAAGTGTCGCCGGATATTCAACTTGTTTTGATAAAGAGTCCACTGAATTAATTCCAGTAAGCGTAGTTGCACTGGTACAGTCCTGGAGCACAATTTTTAAGATCTGATCTGTCCACATTACTTTCACTTTCACTTATTGGTGTTGGTTCATACACTGTTCTGTTTTCAGGTAGAATAAAAGAACGTAAATGATAATAAGTTATATAGTATGCGTACATTGACTCTTACTTTAAAGCACAACGAAAACTTGTAAACTGATGAAGATGGTGAACACAATTTTGTGATGGAAATGATAAAGCACTGTATTTCGGACAGTGTATATCTTCCAAATTAATTATTGGAGTAGAAGAGGCTCTAGATATATTTGTCGTGCTTTGTCGTGCATGAAGACTGTGCGAGGTGAACTTGATAACAATGTTTTTAACTTCATTAGATTCAACTTCGCCTTCTGTCCACTCTAGACTAAAAACTTGCTGACTTAAATAATTATTTGTATATTTTAAGCTAGGAATAATTTTTGAAATTGGAAAAGGAGGTTTAAATATCCAACTTTGAAAACTATTGCTATCTACATGAACTGTGGCTAATTCTTGACTATGAAATTATTTTCTTCATTATCATCGAAGGCTGAAAAGTGTACGACAGTTCTCATGGTTGATTGTAACCTAAACTAAATTTTACATGGTATGATCCGTATATACATTTCCATCCTTATCGATCTGTATAAGAGAATCAAATTGAGCGTAAATAATACATGAAATATATTGTGCAAGATTTTGACTGAACCCAATTCGGAGATTAACGGGAGAATCCTTAATAACATCCCATATAGAATCATCCAAAGTATTAGTAGGAGAAAGAATAAAAACATAAAGAGTATATCCATAAGGGCAATCAGAATGTGTGACTGTATGACTTACATTTTCACAAAATGTACCAGTTCCAGAGAACAGGGTGTGATAACTTTGAACGTATAGTTGATTAGCATAATCCGGAGTAAGAGGGGTGGAAGGATAAAATTGGGAACCAACTTGTACTTGCAACTTATTAATATTAAAACTTTCAAAGTGGAAGGGATTTTCATGGTATTTTCCATTGAATGCAGTATTTGCAGTAAAACCTACAATGTACCTTTGGTACATTTCCAAGAAATATGTTATCAAGATTATAGGAATCAACATTTGCAGGAATAGTGTGTACTTATGTTTCAACTCTAGTCAATGGTAATTTTGCAGTATCATGAGTCATAAAACTGATTAACTGTATAGCTAAATCAGCAGAAATATTAATTCGACGAACATAAAAAATAACCTCTTCCAGTTTAACTTTAAATGCAGAATTTTTAGCTGCTATTAACCAGAATGCATCTTTACTACGACTTAATTTTATACGAAGATTGACTTTATTTGGAAGAACTGGATTAGATCAGGAAATATCTGTATGAAGTTGTCCATACATATCAATGGAAGAGCTACTAGTAACAAGAGATTTTCGTTTATAAGAACCAGTATTATTTTCATGGAGACTATTAAAATGCGCTGCAGTATCCTTATACCATAATCCAGTGGTTAAATGAGTTTTGCCTGCATCTTTAGAACAATTAAGTAAAGTTTCATAGTATGCTCTAAATGGGTACGTAGCATTTGAAGAAGAAATAATTTTATTATTTAAAGAAACATCAACTTGGGTAAAAAGTGAATGTAAAAAGTTATTTACCGGCGCTACATTATCTGCTACAACGGCAGGTGGTCCTTCCGCATGCTACTTGTAAATTATCTCCATTTCCCCTTAATACTTTACACTTAACATAAATATAAAAATGTGCAGGAAGAATATATTCAGCAGTATCTCCAGGCACAAGAAATTCTATAGGTCCATCAGAAGAAAGCGATGAAATTGGTCGATAATCTACCATTCGAGATGATTCAATAGCAGTTTGTGCCATTGGAACAGAAACTAAATCGAATTCATTCGTACAGCGTTCATTACTTTCAGGTGTACGAAAGAACATTTTTAACTAAAAATATCTCTACTCTTTCTTTTATTACAAGCACGTCGTCTTTTTAAACTTGGTGGTCAAATACGTACGGAAGCCTTACGTTTCCGTGCCCTTCTTCTACCACTACCACTAAGCAACTGACTAACTTTATTTTCAGCTTTCCTTCTTAAAGATGATCCTGCTTCGCGAACTCGTGCTTTTAAAGATTCCTTAATAGGCCTGTTTTCCAGCATATCCCCCGCAACCTGTATTTCCGTTTGCAAAACTTGTCGTCCTACTGCTTTTGCTCCTTCTTTAAGGAATGGCATAGCAAATCGAAACAATCCGCGAAATAAACTCCCAATCCCATGTCCTCGTTGATAAACAGGCCCTGCAAGGTAAGGTATACCTTTACCTCTATCCATCACTGTATAGGATTTCATTTTGATGAGCGCTTAAAGTGAAGTGTTACGGTCAATGTCCCAGGTGCGAATGGTAAATTTCGACCTGCATGGTCTTTCAGTAGTATTTCTACACTGTCAAATGCAAGTTTTGCAAGTGGAAAATAATGCACATTCTGAAAAGTTATGGTTTGTACTTTTCCATGATGATTATCGGTCATATCTACAATTCGTAAAACAGGTGCTTTTGTATCACCTACAAACTGAGGTTGAATAATATCTGTATAAACAAACACTTGATGAGTATATCCAATGTCAAAAAATGGTTGTTTAGGAATACGACTATCTTTTAAAATATTAATATTAGGTTCAAAACCTAATTGTAATGCTAATATCGATAATAAACGTAAAGGTTTTATACTATCATGAACGTGTATAGTGACAATGTTTAAATATTCAAATTTTATACTTGAATTTATTTTATTCAATTCATCTAACAACTATTGAATGGTGGAATAATATCATTCTGCTATTTTATATTTTACATTATCATATCATATTATATTTTGACCGGAAATAACATTATAACACGTTAAGGGAATATGACTGTCACTTAATCCTACCATCCACGAATCATTTAAATGTATTCGATTATTAAGAATATTGAAAGAATGTATTAGACTATTATTAGAATAACTTTGAATACTTCCATTAGAAGTGTAATGTAAAAACTATCGTCACTACTTTCAGAAATCATTTTCTTTTAAATGTAGTGTCACGCTTGAAGTTCCAAATTGAAATGGCAACTTTCCCCCTGCACATCTCTTAAGTCTACTTGAAGAGTATCAAAATATTTCTTTTCAACTTTAACATATTGCGGACCATCAAAAATGAAAAGAAATCCGTAATGATAATCTTGAATTCCAATTTTTCGAATTACCTTTCCATAAATAGGTTGATCTTTTACAATATCAATACAGACATTTTATTTCTGAAGGAAAAACATAATCAAGGTTTGTGTGAAAAGGTCCTGGAACATTTAGAAGCTTTGCTTTCTTTTTTCGGATTCATGGGATAAAAGTGAACTATACGCGTATGCCCTTTAGAATTATTACTAAATCCTAAAATATTTTGCAAACCCGCATTCATCGTGAAAAGATATTCACGTTTAGGACTTCGTTTATGAAAAATATAAACTTTATCTCTACTTTCCTCATATTGAATAACGATAGGATTTTGTTCTATTACGAAAGGATCATCGCTGACCATGCGTTCAACACTGATTATTTTTACTTCACGAAAGTTTTTATTAACAATACTACTATCGTCAAATATATGTAAATTTTCTTTCTCGTTATATTCTTTTCTTATTTGTTTAGGTAAAGTCATACGAATAATGTCTAAAACCGAATGCACTGGTTCATAATATCCAGCTGGAAATTTTATAGTATATTCTACTATATTTTTATTTCGTATTTGAATAATAAGTTCTTCTTCTTTTTGAATATTATAAAAACTCCACGGAATAGAAAGACCACTTAAACCTACCACCCAATTTCAGGTTAAATGAATTGGCTGACAAAGTTTCGTAGTATACGAACTTGTTTTATTTTCAAAAATATTATTGCAAACATTTGATGGTAAGGTAACATAAAACTCATCGGCTTGTTCTTGAGACAACATGATTACGACTGAACTAATTTGTGTTGAACCCAGCTATTCACAGAAGAAGAATAACCTAACCATTTGACATAAATCCATCTTTTTTTACGTTTTAATACTTTTTCAATTAAATAACTTTTCTGTTCTACAAATACTTTTTGTAGTTCCTGTTGATAAAATGAACCTGTTATAAGTTCACCATTCCAATCTCTAATTTTATAAGTCAATAGATTATTTTGAATACACTGATCCACAATAAATATTTCATGAGACCATTTCGGTAAATATCCTTTTTCCAAATTATGTTTATATTTACTGACTCGAACATAATCTCCCGCTTGAAATTTACATTTCTGCTTAACTTTCTTTTCTTGCCTATATAATCATTCCCAAATTTCATTAACATTAGAATCATTTACTTGTACATGTGTATATTGAATGGAAGAATGTTTCCTATATTATAACTTTTTACAAGATGTTGCAAAATATCAATATAACGATAAGTATTTTCAGCAGTAAAGTATTTATATTATTTTCCTTGAAACTACGAATATAACGTTCTACGAAAGCAGCTTTGATTTTAGAATGTACACTATAATGATTAAATTGATATTTTTCCAAAACACGTTTCGCATGTTGATTATAAAATTCTGTTCCTAAATCAGTTTGACAATGAAGTAAAGTTGACTTTCTTTTACTGAATATTGATTATATTGCTTTAGCCATGATAGGACCTGTTTTATTTTTAACAGGAATACAAACAGCATATCGACTAAAAGCATCTATGCTGCATAAAATATATTTATATTCATCATTATATTTTGATACGTTTTGCATGTCTGGTAAATCCATTCTTATTAGTTCATTAGGTGCATTAACATATTTCTAGGGGGAAATATTTACGTGCAGGAGCATGTAAAATGTATATATCTTCTTAAGTTAAAAATTTTCTTACTTTTTTCTAAGAGAGACTAGATTTTTTAACTTGGTGATACTACCAAAGAATTTGAATCTCCATAAGCATAATAAATTTTATGAAGTGACATATTTAAAACTTGTATTCTTTATCATTTTTAAATAATGAAGAAAACGTTTCCTTATACCGTGACTAACACTATCCTTCTTTTTCTTTACTATTACTTTACTAGAATTCTTCTTTTTGTTTATTATTTTACTAATACTATTTTTCTGATTTAGTATTTTAGTAGAACCTGAGCATAATTGAAAATTAATTAATTCTAAATAAACATTTTGTAATAATTCTTTAAAATCTTGAATGCCAACTTGATTTCTAGTTTTTCTTGTTCCTACCACATCACTGATAAGGTCAATAATATTTAAACCTGGAACTACTTTGTTACCTATGGATACTGCGCCAATTTGATCCCAACTGATACGATTGGAAGCCTGCAGGAGATTTAATACTACTTGAGCCTTTTTAGCAAATGATTTTGGTACTGAACTGATAATATACTGAATCATGGGTAACATATTTGAAGATTCAGAATTGTAAACGGGTAAAACAATTGGTTTTTGAGACTGACGAGTATATTCTAAATATCGATGTAATGCTTGTTGATACATTTTCCATTTTTCATCTGTAGAAAGATCACTTCGTTTTAAAATTTCATCCATTTCATCATCCAAACGTGTTTGATGTGACTTTACAGACTTCATAGCGGAATACATTTGAGCACCTGCATTTTCTGGAATGAGTACCATTATTTGAAATTGCGAAGACATCTTAACGATTAAATAAACTTCCAGCCACTGCACTTAAGGTTGGAGCTAATAATAAAGGTAGAAAAACACCACCTTTTTGCATTAATAATTTAAGTTTCTTTTTAAACTTGATCACTTTAAAGAGAGTGCACGTAATGTCTTCTTATGTCGACGCAACCTTTGCTTCTGACGAGGAAATAGTTTAAAGTTACGATTTAAAACATTATTACGTACTTGAGGAATAGTTCTAATAACACCACCAGGTGCATTTTGAACTAATGCTTTATGCTTCTTATTCTTACGTTCATAAATTGCACGGAGCTCATTCACATGATATTTTATACTTGACATCTTGATACCAATTGAAATGAATTGGTTTATTCATGTCTTTCACATGTGCATAGATGTGTATAGTTTCATCTGGAAATACATTTGCACGTAGACGTAGAGCATCCTTTATAGACTGAGTTAAATCGAAAAGTAAATATGAATCAGGTTCAGCAGTAGCATTTTCACACTTGAATTACATCTTTACTATATTGCGGCATAACCTGCCTTGCTAAATATTGTATTTGTAGCTTATCTCTAGGATTTTTGAACGCTATGATATAATGGGCGTTTAATGGGCATCACCTGCATATTTTCGCTTAGAAAATAAATTTTGAACTATAAAAATTACATTTAGATTCTTATAATAAGGAGATTTTGTGAAAATTTTGGAAACATCTCAGTCATAAGATCATCGAGAATCAACAAAAATTTTCCTCAATTTCAAAAGTATTCATATTTGGAATTCCAAAATGAAATCGTATATTACTTATTTGACTAGATATTTTAGGTATCACAGCACCATAGCACCAAACTATTTCCTTAAAATGACTAGAGCATCGTTTCACGTTGAATTAATAATCTATTGACAAAATAACTTCCCAAGCTCTGCTGGTATCTGGAAGCAGGATAGCTGCAGGATGAAGGAAGGAAAGCATCATGAGCTAGCGACAGAAGAGAAATTAACTAACGATTGTTAAGTCTTCATTTATAACTGAAAGGAAGTGTTTCGAATTCATTATGGAATTTACGCTTACTTGTCACATTCTGATGTAATTTTGTTTCTGGCCTAGATATAATTTAGAATATCTATAGATACCATTCTGGCTTCCTAGAGATACCATTAGGATTACTAATGATTTTCTTTTCATAATTATGTTTTAGTAAATTTAGAAAGTGATCAAAATTAATGCTTTGACGCGCACGGCAATTAATTCCTCGAATTTTGAAAATGGGTTTAATATTCCAAGTCCAAATTTCCCTCTCCTTATACGAATAATTTTTAGGCCCTAACCCAATGAAAATATGGATCTCCCACCCCTCTTTGACTTCATTAGTTAAATCTCCTAAGAAGTTCCCTGTAGGAAGCAGTGCAGGTTGATTTCTCTTTTGTCTGTGGAAAATAGAATCTGTATCGGAGTAGATAGCATTTTCTATTCCCACTTTTTCCAACAAATCATATAATTTAGCCCATCATGAAATAAAAGCTGAAAAGATAACATTCGAAAAGGAATTAGGAGTATTTACATTTTCTAAATACCTGTATGTTACTAACAAGGCATCATCTCCGATCATAAATACATTTTGTACTTCAAAGTGAAATGCTCGGAGAATATCCAAGAATGACTTAGCATCATTAACTACCCTGGTCTGTGCTAAATCAGTTCTCTGTCCACACTTCCCAAACAGAATTTAAAAAGAGTTTAGCGATATAGAGCAAGCCAGGGTTCTTACTGATGCTATCAGGATTAAGTTGTATACCTTCATGCTCAGCATACTCCTCAATATACTTTTGCCTTTCTTCCTCACTAGTACACTGATACGGAAAACCAGAAGCTTCATGTTTCATCTGCAAGACGTTATTAACATAATCTTCAAATAACCCCTCTTTCATCTTGAACTCATAAATGTCATAAATATCAAGAAAAGTATACCCTTTCTTCATACTCTCATGTAATTCATTAGTGCAAAACGTGCCGGTGAAACAGTATGGCTACTATCATGACTATTCATTTCCTCAAAACAAGTACGACAGAGGCCGAATACAAGACGTCCATTCGCATTATACGGAAGCAAACGAATAACAAGATCTTGAGGAGGAAGCGCCTTGCACAAAACAACTCTGTGAATTCGTTTGGGATTAGGACATGCCTCGATTAATGGTAGGCTTACCAATTGGGAGAGGTTTCTTTTTCATTACATATGGATATAAACTGCATATATCCACATAACGAATAAATTCATTTTCAGGACACTCATGAAGTGATCTGAAAACTTCCTTCCTACCTAACTTGAAAGATTCTTTAGGCATTAATCCACCTTCAATATTTTTACAATTATCTTTAATTAATTCATGAATATCTGGATTTTCCTTTACTAGTCGATCCCAATCACATTCATAGATTTCTACAAGATTGAGACCATAAGTTTCTAAATATTTCTTTCTCCTTATTGTCGCAATTAGTCCATCATTTAATGTTTCGCCATTCGTGTCATTGAGAGGCATGTGGCGACCTTGCTTAATGCATGAATGACAATGATAAAAACATGCATAAAATTCATAAGCAGTACGATGATTCTTATTGTACCCGTCCACTTTGAATCGTCCAAATTGAACTTCATCTACGTTTTCAGCCGTATCAATAGAAACACCATTTCCTATGAATTCCATGCACTTTGACCATTTTAATGCTTTTTACTCTGAGGATTAAGTTGTCGATACCCGAATGGGGGAATTACAGGAATACTTTTCTCTTCTAAGTATAAAGAGCGAAAGCATTCCATAGCACACGCAGCAATAGTACTTACTTGAAGAAAACACTGGATCCCTTTAGTCTTTTGTTCAATTAAGTCTGAGAACTTAATGACCGCCTCGCACAATATTCGAACATCGTTCCTGCAGTATTCTAGCATTTCTCGTTGTAAGTAAAGGTAAGATCTTTTTCCACACACTCCTTATGCCAAATCTCTAAAGCTTACCGTTCACGTTCTGATTTATCTTCTCCATCAAAAAGTTTAAGTTATGGCCATGCTCCTTCATAATCTTGATTATCCTCAGTATTCAATAAAAACGGGAAACCTCCTTTCTTTAACCTTTCAGCTAATCCCATAGTAGCCGGAAATTTAGATAATTTTACGGACATGAATAAATGCGTATCTTTAAAAGTAATATTGCAAACACTCATCTGAATAATTTTCGCACTTTGGCTAATTATTTGAGGAGTGATGTTTTATTTTTCAATGAGTGAACGCCCAACAAACACGGAATCGGATTTCGCAGCGTTATGCGAAAAATAGACTACTAAATTAAACTTGGAACCTTGCTGGAGAACATGTTTTACAAAACTTTCAATGTTGTAAAACACATAGTATCTTTCACCTTGTGAATTACCGCATTGAAAACATTTGGAATTCTTCTCCATATGGTTCTTACATTTAAAACAACCGTGTGAGGCGCATATTAGGTTTGGCCGATGTCCACGCGCACCTTTTTCGTTCGCATTGAGTAGCATGGTCTCAATATTATATAATTATAGAAATTAACGTACAACTTGCAGATAGTGCAGAAACGATCTCCATATACATGAGGGTTATTACTCTTTCATTTTCGGGTATCAAACTTTACACCACACTGATGACACAATTTTACATAGCAACATACAGGGTTTCCCTTCGCCTTCGTGCTATGGTTATTATAGCATGATTGCGAGGGGAAAGTTCTTAAACAAGTATCACAAGTAATAGTTCTCTCCTCATCAGAAGTTTCAAAATGGTACTCCTCGCAAGGTTCGCAAAGGTATTCACACTTATGAAATCTACGCTCAACAAATTGTTTCAAAACAATCTCTACAATAACCTCTTTGTCTTAAAAAGGCTGTAATAGTCTCAATAACGTCGAAATGCTGGTCATGTTAAAACAAAAATAATTTGCTTCTGGTTTACACATTGCCACTATAAATCACCCCAGGGTCTCGACTAGCTGATTTAATGCATATACTACATTCTAGAATTGATTACCATAATAATCTTGAAATTGTTCAATATCGTCAATAGAGGTACCCAAACATGAAATATTAATATTTGCTCGTTTACATAGAGCTTTACCTTCCTTTTATCAATTTTTTGAATGCTTTTTCATACATTCTATCTTCTTATACTCAGAAAGCGCTCTCTTCTCAGCAATAATTAAAGCTCTTTGTAAAGAATCGTAGGAGTTGGCTCCCAATTTAGGCACTGGAATAATGTGTGCTTGCTTGTAAGTACTCGTCCAGAGGTAAATACTTATCATTATTCCGCTTTTTCCTTACGCCTTATCCGCGAATAGGATCGGATATGTTGACCTTAATGATCATACTATTAGCTAACAGGAAAGATTCATTCGAGTTGAGAACATTCTCAATCGTAGGCAAGTTTCTATTGACTACTCACGCAAATCGTAAGCAAGATGTTTAAAATAACTACTCAGTCAAATCGCAACGAAGGCAAGCGTGTTTAAAAATAACCCGTTCGTTTATGAAGTAAACTGAAACGAATCTTTTGAATATGTCGCCTGCTTTCATATAAGACATAAATGCTCAAAGGACATAAAATAAAACTTAATTATCCAACTAAATCAGAAGTAAAGCACCTAACTCATGTGTTACTAACACTGGTTATCCATTCAATATGCTTCTCAAACATTTAAGAGGTAAGACTTTCATTCTAAAGTCTGGTAAAAGCATTGTTCCAAACCCTTTAAATATTAAAACGTGTTTTCCTCCAATTATATCATAGATATCTTGAAAATACACTATGAATACTCTTAAATAAAAATTATTTAGCTTTCATTATAATTTCCTTCTCTTAACACTTTCAATATACGCCTTAACTGTGACCATACTCAATTCTTTTCATCCTGAATCCCAGCCTGTGCCTTAGATACCTAAAGGTCATAAATAAAATATATCAAATTCACATCTTCACAGTAAAGTTTAATCATCATAAATAAAAAAGAAAAGAGCACTCCAGTACTATTGCATAGGTCATGAGTTTGGCCTCAGCCCGTGAGCATTCATCCTAATTTACGTTGTTTTCTAAGTTTTTTTCCCTCAATCACACTACGCAAATGCGGGGTGGCACCTTTAATATAGATAATCGCCATCACTTTCCTGAATTCTTTCCCCTCCTCTACCCTCGACCTAGGCCTTAGATATCTAAAGGGTATAAATAAAAGAAAAGGGCATATGTGTAGCTTTCGATACCTCATGCATTTAATCGAAACAGGTGAAAATCCTGGCTTACTTTTTTAAAGGTTTTTCCTCACTACCCGAAAGCACGAATGACATCTTCAATATATATCCTGACTAACACCTTCCTACATCCTTTCCCCCTCCTCTATCCCCCCGTGCTAAGCCATAGATGCCCAAAGACCATAAATAAAAAAAAAATTAAATTGGAACTAAAGTCTATACGTTATAAATAAAAGAAAAGAATATCCGTATAGTATTCAATAATGGTGGGTCTGATTCCCTGCGGCTGATCATCTTCCGATTTTCCATGGTTTTTCCGCAGTCACACCATTCAAATACCAGGATGGTGCCTTCTATATAAGTCCTGACCAAAATCTTCCAACATCTTTTCCCCTCCTCTATTCTCTGCCCTGAGCCATAGATGTCCAAAGGCCATAAATAAAAGAAATCAATTTTAAATTCAAACTAAAATCTATACGCTATAAATAAAAGAAAAAAGCATTCACATAGTATTTTGTAGGTCGTAGGTCCGATTCCCTGCAGTCGACCATCCTTAGGTTTTCAATAGTTTTTCCCCAGTCACATCAGGCAAATGTCAGGATGGTGCCTTATATATAAGCCCTGATCAAAATCTTCCAACAACCTTTCCCCTCCTCTATTCTCTACCCTGAGCCATAGATGCCCAAAGGCCGAAAATACAAAAATCAAATTTAAATTCAAACTACCACACTAAAGTCCAGCAAAAAGCACTGTTCGAAAACCTTTAAAATACTAAAACAATAGTTTTAAAAGCTCCCTCCAAAAAAAAATTAAATAAAACTTATTTACCTTTGATTGAAATTTCCTTCAATAATCACCACTCAATAAAACGCTTATTTCAAAATCTGACGTTAAGAACTTTTAAAAAGCTGGCGAAGTCAAAAACAGTTTCACAGTACGATATAACAAGTTCAATCTTACACCAAAGAATGAAAATTCAATCGATCAACTTAACATTATATAGAAATTTCTTATCTGCACACTAAGCATGCTCTATTCAGAAACTAAAAACTTTTCCCCTATTAATCATGTGAAAAATAACAAATAACAAATGACAAATGACATACATTTTAGTCATTAAAGCATATGATCTCTATATCATTATACAAACTGATTTCGCATTTGGAATTCACGTATGATACATCTACAAGCAAGCGTTCGTCATCAGAAAAAAATACCTCTTTCCAAACCAAGAAATCAACTGACAATATATAGAAAGCTTACTCGCTATTTGCCACTTTATGTACACTTGTGCGTTTCAACTGATATCCCTAACATGCACTGTAGATAATCAATGTATTTTTCACTTGTTTAACAGATAGCTATTGTACTATGATAATTGAGTAATACACGTTCGTCATATAAGAGCTCTTAGTATCTTATTTTCTATAAGGAAGTCTTCATTTCAAAACAACTGTGACATTTAGTGTACACATAGTAAGAAGTATACAAATAGTGCATTTTATCTGTTTATCGTTCAAAAACAAAAAATTTTTTTCCTCTGCAAAATAAGAGAAAGGAATCCTCATTTAGTGTCCTTTCTATATGAATACTGTTAAGATCCTCCTGCACTTTGTTAGTAACTTCTCTGTATTTTTTATCTCTAGCCTTTAACCGTTTAACATAAAAACGACTGTTCTAGCAAATTCGTCGCTTTCTCCCAATATTTAAATTTTTACACATGTATAGTCAAAATTGTGAGGCTAACGTCTACCTATAAAGTTCTCATCAAAATAGAAAAGCTAAGCTCAAACAGTATCATATCTAATACGTCCGCCGCCCAAAGTGGCAATCATTCTATTGATTATTTTTTCTGATATTCCCGTCCTATGGTAGGGTAAGGGCACGTGACGGTCTCTGATGTAATCAACCTCTTATTTTTTTCTAATATCCCCGTTCAATACTACGCTTAAGTCACATGATGCTCATCTGATACACCCGTCCAATGGTACAGTCATTATATTGAATATTTTTTCTGATATTCCCGCCTAATGGTACGGTAAGGACATGTAACGGTCTCTGAGGTCATCAACCTCATTTTTTTCTAATATCCCTATCCAATGCAATGCTAAGCTCACGTAATGTTCATCTAATACGCCCGCCCAAAGGAGCAGTCATTATATTGATTATTTTTCTGGTATTCCCTTCCAATGGTACGGTAAGCATTAAAAATAATAATAATTTAACAAAATTAAATATCTCCCCTTCCCCTGGTCTGATCTCAATGTAAGTTATAGGGTACATGCGTAACACCTACAGCAACACTACCAAATTATTTTTAAAAACAGCCTCAAGGTCATATAATAGCAATAATAGCAAGAAAGGGCAAAAGTTACATGTCTTCTACTGTGTGGTATTCCGGTTACTCCGGTATTCGGGTTTAAGCCGTCTGGTGGTTGTGGCTGTGGGTATTATTTTTGTGACAATTTGGATTTTATTTAAGACCCTTAGACACATTTGGTTCAAGCCTATTATTTTAGCATCCTAAGTTCCTCTTTCATATAGAGACAATTTGGTTTAGTGGTCACCCATCCATGTACTGACCAGGCTCTTGGCTGCTTGACTTGCAGTATATTATGTTGGTTTAATCTCTTTCATTTTTCTCATTTTTTCCTTGGTCTCCCACTGGGGAGGGGTAGAGTACTCTGATATTTGGACTTTTCCGGTTATCTTGTTCTAGTTTATTAATCACTGTTTCCATCACCGGGTTTCATTGTAAGTTTTCGGTTCATTTATTCTTTTATACATTTTTGTCGACATTTTAGGTCCAAATAATCCAGGATATGCAGATCGGATGTCAGAGAGTATTTTTCGAAAGCGGGCTTCCATATCAGGATACTCGTAGCCACTTCGCATGAACGATAATGGTTTTATATTATTTCTGAAATACACGTATTGATCTGCATAACAAGGAGCAAATTCGATGTGTACACCTTTCTTGTTTACATACTCACGCACGCATTTTATGTGCCGACGAAACTCTCTCCACATTCGCTCGGTGGTATTTGTCGTAACAATAATAGTTGTGGATTTTTCTCTTTCAATTTTCAAAATTACTCGCGCGAATGCTTCTTTATGATTGATTTTATAGTGGTCTTTCAAACTGCAGTTTTGCTTTATGTTGTTAGTATATCCGCGCCAGTGATCTGTGTACACAGTTGAACCTTCTTCAACGTTTTCTCGAATTATTTGCTCGAGAGTTTTAGCATCTCGGGATCTGGTTAATTTGATAAAGCATTTTCCAGAATGTCTTTCAACTCCTCCGACTGCCCATAACGCTTGTCCTTTCAAAATTCGGCCTTTATTATTCTTCCGTGTAAACAGGTGGCATTCATCAATTTTGATAGATCCTGTCAGTTTCTCCTTTTGATTTGCAAATCTACATACTGCTCGGAGATTGGATGTCCATTCTGTAATAGATTTAGGACTGATACGGGTTTCTTGACTAATTTTTATTCTTGTGAACATCCGGGTTTGAACCCAAAGGAAAATGAAGTGCAAGATTTGTACAAATGTAAGTTTTACACTTTCAGAAAACGTGTTGTGTAGTGAACTGTATCTTTTCCTGCAACAGAATTTGCACATTTTGCCTTTGATACATAAGGAGCATTTACAGATCTTTTTACTGCATCTAAAACCAAATCCTAACTTATATTCATTACTATGATTAATTTGTAAGGTTGATCCACAAATTCTATCTTCCTCAATTTCATTCATGCATTTCATCTGCTTGACGTCTTCTGCTTTCGGAATAAGGCCACATTTTTGCAGAAAAGAAATTGCATTTGATTCCGAAGAAAATTTGGCTAAGAAGTTAGCATCTCTAATGTCATCAAGATCAGTCAACGCTGCCATGATTGACGGAAACTTTAAGTTATTGCGACTCTAGGAAAGGTATATCTGAACCAAACGAGTGTTAATCAAGAATGGCACATTTTATATAACTTTGAAAAAAAGCGGGGCTGGGGTGTGGTTGTCATTTGCAAATTAATCGCTAACTCCATTCCTCATTGTTTCTATTTACAAGTAACTTTCATAGTCGGCAAAGCAATTCTTGGAATTGAAATTAAATGCGGTACCACAAAGAGATCGGATTTAACAAACTACGTAAATAAGTAAAAACAACAACAACAACAACGACAACAACGAAAAATCTGTCTGAACGCGGCGCCGCTTCAAAGTTGGACGGGAGTATATTCGGTTGCAGGTATTCTAAACGAAAAAAAAAAACAACAAAACACTGTTTTCTCGTCTATTCAAAATGTGAGTACTTGTCCCCTGCGCCGAAGAAAATTTCCCTCCGTGTGGCAGCATGCATCTATTCAAAAATAAAACTACGTTTTGAAATTAGCTGGTTTTAATAATATACCTACCTGAGTGGTCTGGCTTGATCCTTTTCTTCAGGAACTGAATTTCCAAATTAAACCCACTTTTCGCAATAATCACCGTGAAATACTAAACTTTATAGTAGCTTTAGAGTGTAATACATATTTGAATCAACAAACAAACAAGCAGCTAGTAGTAAATAATCAATTCGTATGAATACAATAAATTTCAAACTCTTCAAAATTAATCGGGACGGACCTAAGCCATAGTGCTGTTACCGCCCATACAATTCATTTTATCTTATTATCTTATCTTCAAAATTAAACCCAACTAAAAAGTTCACTTACCCACAAATTACAACGGTTTTGCTGCCATGTATCGTGAATCAAGATCACCTCTTGGCCAGTGTGCCAATTAACGGGGGGAGGGAATACCCTGGTTTTCTTCCCCCTGGCAAATAAGTTTCCCATCCTGACAAATTTCTTCCCCTAGAAGATGTTTCGATCAAGATTAAATAGAAAATTGGAACATTTTTATTTGAAAGAAGTTGAAACTATTTTCATGCAAGTGACAAGGGTATATGAACTTTTGCTAGCAGCTAAGAAACCTATTTGGAAACCATTTCTTTTGTAATGTTTATGAAATACCTTAATGTGAATAAAATGATTTAGTAATCATCTATTGGAAAATGGGACTCCCTTCTATCTATCTCTCTTACTATGTTACCTCTTGAAATCCGTGCGTTATGTTTTATCCCCCCCCCCCCTGGGTAAAAAGTTTAATTCGCACACTGCTCTTGGCTATTGTCAAGTAGCACACAGTTATACTTGTACTTGAGTAACCCATTACAAGTCTAACGAGCAAACAAAACGATTTCACTGAAGAAAACTTATACTTGTTTAAATGTGTAATTTATACATATACTACCTTGTTCTATCTTTCTGCTATGTAGGCTACTCGATTAGAATATTGAAACATGGAAATTAAAACAGATCTTACAATATAGTATTTCCAGTGCGTGAATTAACGGCAGGATGAGGGAGAAATCCTCCCTGTGACTCTGTATGTGAACCTTCAATAAGAAAAGGCAATTTTTTCCCCTAGATGTTTCACACTCAGAATTTTACTATAAGATTTTCTGTATATACAATATTACATCTGTCCAGTCAGTGGTGTAAGAGATGGTTGGAATAAATTATTTCAAGCCTTCAGTAAAGTATGGATATAAAGTGTCCAAGATA
Source organism: Lepisma saccharinum (assembly GCA_022664845.1). Lineage (NCBI taxonomy): Eukaryota > Metazoa > Arthropoda > Insecta > Zygentoma > Lepismatidae > Lepisma > Lepisma saccharinum. The sequence continues at coordinate 22,557 of JAGDQP010019234.1, forward strand.
ATTCACTCTCAAAGATTCCGGGTAACTATTTGTATAGATCACATACATATACAATTGGATTGAAATCCGTCCAGTGATTTAGGAGTTGAAAGAGGTGACAGACATAACCTCCATATAAAACGTTCTTTGGAACGTATCGATTCGATTCAGTAAAAAACGTAGAAGAATAATAATAACCGCTACTTCTCAGATTTTGTTTAAGTTACTGTACTAGTTTCTCTGACATCTCAGAGTCACTAGTGTGAATAAAAATTTACTATGCAATATCTTATAATGTCTTCAAATTGATGGTAGAGACAGAATTAAATTGTTAAATAACGCAAATTTTGCCAAATGTTAACAATACAAATGTTTAAGCATATACCAAAAATTTCAGGCTATTTTTTTTTTTTTTCAGAAAATACCAGGTATATAAGCTTAAATCCGCTGTTTTGTAGTCAGCAAAACACATGGTATGTTCATAGAAAAGTAAGTTATTCAAAGTACTTTCCCTCGCTAGCTACACATTTTGCCCACCTCTCGGGCAATTTGTGGATACCACGCAAAAAAGTCCTGCTCTTTGGAGGCAAACCACTCATCAAGCCATTTTCGGACGTCTGCATACGAATCGAAGTGCTGCTCAGCGAGGGCATGGCCCATCGACGCAAACAGATGGTAGTCTGTAGGGACCAGGTCTGGTGAATAAGAGGGATGGGCTAGCACCTCCCACTTAAGTGTCTCCAAGTAATTTTGGACCACTTTGGAGGTGTGCGATGGGCCGTTGTCGTGGAGGAATATCAGCTTGTCATGTCTTTGTTGATACTCCGGCCTTTGTTCACACAGAGCACGGTGCACGTTGATCAGTTGGCCGTAGCGGTTGGCATTGACAGTCTGACCCGGTTGCAACAGCTCAAAGTAGACGATACCCTGTTGATCCCACCAAACACACAGCATCGTCTTCCGTCCGAAGCGATTTGGTCTCGAGGAAGATGTTGATTGTTGGCCAGGGTCAACCCACGATTTCTGGAGTTTCGGATTCGCGAAATATATCAACTTCTCATCGCCGTCACAATCCGATGCAGGAACGACTTTCTTCTTTGTCTGTCGAGCAATATTTCGCATGTGTTTTGGCGTCTCTCCAGCTCCCGATCGGTCAATTCATGCGGCACCCATTTTCCGATCTTCTGAACCTTTCCCATGGCACGTGGACGCATGGAAATGCCTGCTTGACTAACGCCCAATTGCTCGGCAAGCATTTGTTGCGATTGGGTATCGTCCTCGTCCAACAGCGCCTGCGGGACTCAGGTCACTCAGGTCAAAATTGCCGTCTTTGAACCGACGAAAGCACTGTCACCATAGGCCTCCACAAGCATTCGATGCGCGTCGGCAGCCGATTTCTTCAAATGGAAGCAGGAAAGCAGAGCTTCCCGCAAATGCTCTTTTTCTGGCACAAAACCAGCCATGCTTACCAACGGAACACTGTGTGTTGTTGTCTGCACTTGCTGATTATGTGCATTGATTCTTGTTGCCAGAGGTCCAACTCATCCACACAATAGGTCCGGCGTGACCATGGTAGCTTCATATGCTCACGAACACCATCTATGGGCAAACAGCGGATTTAAGCTTATAAACCAGGTATAACAAATGCAAACCTAAGACCACTTTCACGAAAATGTTATTTTCGTCGCGCGATTTAAAATGACCACAAGAGCCATTCCGTAAATGATCTTAAACGAATCAATCATTTAATGCAATATCGCCCAACTTTCGGCCAGTGACAGTCTGAAAGCCATGCCGTCGTGTCCTACATAATGTCATCGGAAAAAGGTTGGTCAACATTATATTTCAAATCGTAAGACTTTTTTGCCTTGCACTTTGATGATCTTTTGTGAAGTTTCGTGGAGGTTTCTGTCGAACAGAGATATTTTTATGTCTCTCATTTTGCCGAAAAGATCAAATATTTTGATACTGGAAGCTTTATAGATGAGATTAGTAAAGAAGAAAATAATTTGGGATTCATTATCAGAAGGGTTCAAAAACAAAACTTTTAAGAGTAGACAATGGATGAAATGTGTAATGCAAAAGGGGTCCCTAAAGCAGTAATTAATTAGCAAGACACTTAAAGTATTTAAGATGATATACCCACAATTATTTAAACTAGGAGAAACGAAATTCGTTTTTCTTTCTTTTTTCTATATTTGAGTTTTAGATGTGAATATTTCCTGATTTTAAAAACTGGAATAGTTCGGGAAGATTAGGAATAAATTGTAAAAATTTGTAGATCTCAGATTTTTAAATGCAGAAATAAAAAATCTAGATTTGTTTCCTTTCACTTATCTAAAACTAATCTTCCTTCTTATATTTTAGACTAACCTAAGATTGCAAACATTTCTCCTAAGAAAATCGGAGATCGTTGGTCTTGATCCAAATTTTTATATAGCTTGAATTTTACTGTACAGGAATTGGATGCTACTAATAAATAGAAGAAAAAGTTTCGTCATCTTTGTCTACAAAATGAGGAAGAAGATCATTTCAACCTTACTATACATGAACAAAAACCACCTGTCAGCCTGCACAAAGATCAGTTGGCAGAATTGATATCTAGAAAATTGACGGCAGAAAAATCACACGTTTTCAAAAGTTGCAACTTGACCCATTTGTTTACGTCGATTTATGAAATTAATATTTTTGCCATTGTAAATTGCGTGACGAAAAACACATGCATACAAGTGGTCAAAGTGGTCATATCCTTGAGATGTTTAGTCCGACGAAAAACTTTTTAACTTAATGGGAAATTTCGCGTTATATGCTTAAATTAATTGAATTCTTCAAACTGGTGATGTTCGCGTTGTTTTGCGATTTGTAACAGCATAAATTGGGCTCAAAAGATTAATTATCTATGTGTTAATGTTATTTACTTACCTATTTTTCACGTTTCTCATACTTCAGACAAGTTCTAGGGGGCAACATGATAAATTGACTCATTAAAAATAAATCACTGTTTCCAAATGTTTAAAAATCTGTTAATGTCCGAACTAATTTTCTTAATATGACACACAGGCACATTTAGTTCTTTCTTTTTCAGCTTAACCCATTCAGAACCATGTTCTACCTTTTCTTCCCATGCTCTTTGATACGTTACACTTTGACTACTCTGAGTAGAATCGTAACTTTCTTGCTGGATTCTGCATTGACTGCGATGTGAAAGATGTTTCCCAGTTAACATTTTCCTGCTTAATATACCTTGCACCTTCATTTTTGAAATCACTGTGTAACGTTCCATTAAATACAGCAAAATTATAGAACCAATTACTCTCAATTATCAAGTCTCCAACGTTTCATTAAGTACAGGCATTATACAATCTTCGACCACCGCATTTCGAATTCTCCAATACCAATTCTGTATGTGCTTCAGGAGTGCCCTGCGAGTCAAGGAAGTTGAAAGGTAGGGCATCCTTTTCATATACAGTACACTTCCCAATCGGTAGAGTACATATACATATACATTTTATTTCCTCTTCTCTTCTCTTCTCTTCTCTTCTCTTCTCTTCTCTTCTCCATTCTTGTTTTCTCTTCTACTAGTGCAACCTGACCCTACATCTACAGACCCACCCACCCCAAATCAGGTCATGCAATTGCATAGCCTGCCTATATGGCGTAGGCGCCTCTGGCAAGAACTTCTATAAACGGCCCTTTTAGCCTTACAAGATAAAAATGGCGTCATAAATCAAAGTGTCTGAACCCACATCTGAAGTCCGGATATTTTTTTCCTGCTGTTCCTATTTCCTGAGACAGATAGTGGTTTTTGATACACCTTATATTTATTTAACTAACTGACTCTATCCCTTATGGAACTCGCAAGTTCATCGCCGTAGTAACAAACGTTCGCTATTGGATTCTATCCTGCGCAATATCAAGCCAGTTTCCATCACGAACACCTATTTCTCGAAGATCTCTTTTAATATTATCCTCCCAACGACGTCTCGGTCTTCCAAATGGCCTCATTCCCTCCGGCCTTCCAAACAGGATAGAATATAATCTACGTTTTCCCCAGTGGTGTATTAATACAAAGGAAAGTGCCCTGGCGCTATTATGTCCTTCATTGTGTAAAGTTCGTCATAGATATACAAATACATATACAACTTCCAAAAAGTGCCCTGGCGCCGCCAGGGTCCGAAAGAGCTAAAACACACCACTGGTTTTATCACCATCCGAGGTACATGGCCTGTCCACCTTAGTCGTCGCGATTTTACTATTTTTACAACATCTGGTGAATCGTACAGTCCGTGGAGTTCTTCATTATGCAGTCTCCTCCACTCTCCAGTCATCTCGTCCCGTTTCGGTCCATATATCTTTCTCAAAATCTTATTTTCAAATACACGTAATTTATGTTAATCTGCCAGGATCGTACTCCAACTTTCGCAAAAATAAAGTATTACCGGCAGAATAACCGTTCTGTATATTTTTAATTTCAATTTCCTTGATATTAATCGCGATGTTAGAAGTTTTTTGACTGAATAGAAACATGCGTTGCCCGATACCAAGCGACTTTTTATTTCTTCCGTGGCCTCATTTTTGCTTGTTAGGTATGCTCCCAAGTATTTAAATTTGTTTACTTTCTCTGTGACCTTATCCTTAATTCTTATGTTTTTATTTCCTTTATTCCCTGTGTTTCGGCTTGTTAACATGTATTTTGTTTTATCTATATTTACCTGTAGACCTATCTCATCGTACGCTTGTACTAAAGCATCGGTGTTGCTTTGTAGTGCATCTATATCGTCCCCTATTAAATCTACATCATCAGCGTAAACAAACAGTTGATTCAAACCATTCAATGGTAGTCCCTTTTTGTTCCCTTTAATTTTTAAAATCGCATATTCTAACGCAAAGTTAAACAGCAGTGGTGACAAGGCATCGCCTTGTTTCAATACGTTGCGAATCTTGAAACTATCTGACATATTATTACCTATCCGTACTCTGCTTGTGGGGTCGCTGAGACACATCTTCACTAGTTGAACCATTTTTTTCGGAATTCCAAATCGTATCAGGATACTGTATAACTTTTCCCTTTTGATAGAATCATATGCTTTCTTAAAATCAATGAATAGCTGATGAACCGTCCCATTGTATTCCCATTTCTTCTAAAAAATTTGTCTCAGAGCAAAAATCTGGTCCAACGTCTATCTATCTCTTCTAAATCCACATTGGTGATTTCCAATTATTTCATCTACGTATACACTTAGGCGTGTTAACAGAATATTACCTAATACCTTGTAACAGGTTGGAAATAACGAGATTCTGCGATAATTAGCACAGTCCGATTTATCACCTTTTTTGTAAATCGGAACTATTATTGAGGTTTTCCATTCCTTTGGGAGCTCCTCCTTTCTCCATATAGCACCGATCAATTTATGTAGTTCCTGATTAGTGCCGTTCGTTCCTCCTGCTTTAATTAATTCGGCTGGAATATTGTCTATTCCTGGTGATTTGAAGTTTTTCAATTTCTTTACCGAGATTTCGATCTCGATCTCGCTAGTTTCGGGAATCCACGGTTCTGCGGTATGGATTTCAAATTTCTCTGTTTGTTCCCCCCTGTGTACATTAAGAAGTATGTCGAAATAACTTTTCCACACATCGACAATTTTAGTCGGATCCGCCTGAAGATCTCCACGTTCATTTCTAATTATTCCCAGCCTCGGCTCATAACCTTTTCTTAACGAGTTTACCCCTTTGTATAGATCTCGTATGATATTTATCTTGCCGTTTCCTCTATCTCCTGAATCTTCTGCGTTAGATATTCTCGCTTTTTGTTTCTGAGCCCGCGTGTGGCTTTTCGTTTCGCGTTACTGTAGTGGTTGGTATTTCCTTAGCTTTTATTACTTAGCAATCGATGCCTTGCTTGTTTTCGTTCCTCATGAAGTTTAAGGCATTCTTCATTTATAGGGCTGTAAATTGATACGGGCAGGGAGGGGCTTCTCAGGTACTGTATATTTATGCTAAATAAAAAATGGCGCTACACCAGTTCTATAATTTCAATAAGTGAACATGTTCCTGATACCTGGCTGTTTATTCATCCTCATTAACCTGTATTTTGCAAAGTGTGTACATATGTAAATATATTTACCTGGTTACTAATTTGAACGCGTTTAGGTTTTTATCGGGAAAATAGTTTAATTGAAGTTAAGCTTCTAATGAGCTACTTGAAACTTCATTATTTAGCATTAACTAGTAATATATTTGATGCCCGCTAGGTGGCAGCCAAAACAGTTGAACTTTTTGAGGTGAAAGAATTTTTTGAGTAATTGTTATTTTTGAAGGCGTTTACATTGTTTTCATATAGCTTTATTATTTACAGGTAATTTCATTGGTGTATCTTGTTTGGAAAGTATATTAAATGTTTAAAACATAGTAACATAAACTATTTCATGCGTGAATGTTAAAAGTTTGGTGATTAGTACTTGCGGTGATTAGTCTCTGAAAACAAAACTCCTATGTGGAAAATACTATAATTCTAAGTTACTTCTATTCGCGGATGATTGTAAAGTGTTCCGTGAAATTAAGAACATTAGTGATGTGACTGGGTTCCAACTTGATATTAACGCATTTATTTCTTGGTGTGAACAGTTGGATCTAAAAACAAATCCGGTAAAATGTGTCTCTCTCACGATCTCGTTGAAGAAAAATATCTTTCACAGCACCTATGTTATGGGAGACACTATTATAAAACAAACTAATAGTCATAATGACCTTGGAGGTATCATAGATACGAAACTAAGTTTCGAAGAACATGTTGTTGCCCCAACTAAAAAAGCTATGCGTATCCTTGGATTACTTTATAGATAGGTCGAGATCAGAGTTCTTCAGGCTCTCTGCTATACTACATCTCTGCTATACTACTCTCATCTCTATACTACAAAACTTACGTTTCACCTTCACTGGATTACTGTTGACTCCTATGGTCTATAGCTACCCCTACAATGCTTTCTAAGTTGGAGAGAGTTTTAAACTTCTTCCTAGTAATTGTTAGATTTAGAGTTCCCAATGTTCGCAACTTGCACAGAAAATCATTACTTAAAGCACTGAATATTGAATCTCCAGAATATCGTCGTAAGGTTGCCAATTTCAAGTTCTTCTATAAAATCGTAAATGGACAAATCAGATGTGACGGACTATTATTAAACTTATATTTCAGAGTACCTACGCGGAGTACAAGATCCAAACACTATTTTGCTCTTCCACACCCAAGGATATTACTAATAAAGAGATCCCTATTTTATAGATTACCCTCCAAATTCAATGAACTCGCTAGTGAACTGGGCATCACTACGAGTTACAATACGTATTTGAGGATGGTTACTGAACGACTGAATGTATAGTTTAAGTTTTATTTAGCTCTGTATTGCTTCTAATATCTAGTTTATTGTTATTACTTTTCTTTGTGGCTTGTTGTTATTTCTTGTTTTGTTTGTTGCGCATTGTTATTTTGTCCAATGTAAAATGGCCTGAGCTGTATTTCAATGGTTAATAAATAAATAAATTTTCGTGTCGAAGTGTACAAAAAGCGTATTTTTTTATTCAATCAAGATAAGCCACTTGTCACTTCTGCTTCACTTTCGGCACGGAATGAAACTACTACCGAGTTGTAGAGTCACCACCGATACCGCAGCACTTCTCGCCAGGGACATATGTAGGGGGTCTGAACCACCGCGAAATCAATTTATTTTGGGAAATGAGCGAAATTATCTGCTTTCTTTTACCAAAATAATAATAATAATAATAATAATAATAATAATAATAATAATAATAATTTCGGAGCAAATACACTTTTTGTACACCGACTAATATTCCAGCCCCTACTCAGTATCTTGCAGTTATTATAGGATGCATTTTTTGTATATTACGTCTCTACAGGACATAGATTCTCCTGGGAAAATTCCAGGGTAGGTTTCGATTTAATCTTATTCATGGTCTCCTTGTAAGAAGAAAACTGCCTCCAATATCAACATGAAACTTGTACTATCATTGCCCAAATTATGTTCACATGACTTTGTTATACACGATTTTTCTCTAAGCCTAGAAGATAGGCCACCCAACTGACGTTGAGTCGGCGGTGTATGATTCTGAGAGATTGTGAGTGAGCGAGCAAGGGTTGGAATTTTCTTTTCTTTAACAGAAAGCATTATCACATGTCAAGGGTTCTGGAAAGATATTTATGATTTCTTGTAGTATGTAGCAAATAATGAAAAACTTAAGAGAGTCCCATTTCAAACAATAAAATAGGAAGCCTAACACCATTTTTATTTTAGGTGGGCCACTAGTTGAAGTGTACTGATAAGTTTAATTCAAATTGTCCAATAGAAAAGATCCTTACCGAATATGGAGAAACAAAAGTGAATTTAAAAACCCATGGTTTCTTTCTTTTTTCTTTCTTAATAAATTCCATAGAACACTAACGTTATGCATGAAAGACAAGAGAAAAGATCTGTTTCTATCAGTTCTTAAAGATAGGGCACGATGCACGATATTTATGCTTGATAATTTCTGATATTATGTTGTTATTTACGTTATTTTGTATGGGCGTGCCTATGATATTGTGTGTGCGTGCATGTGATAAACATCGAAACGAGTATGCTTTCTTCCGAGCACCGTAACTTACTTGGTAGAACGTTGGTTTCGTATTCGGGAGGACCTCGGTTCGGTACCAGCGGCTGACTGTCCTGACTTAGGTTTTCCCAGTGTTTTCCTCAGTCACGCCACGCATATACCGGGATGGTACACTTCGCATCAAAAATATTGCGACAGCGAACGCCGTGCAGCTAGGTAACCCAAATGGCACCTTCTTATCCCATAATCGTTTCCAGTAACAGACCCCCTCTTTCTCCTTCCTTCGTCTCGCCCATACTAAAATCAGCAAACATCATGAACATGTTTTTTTTAAAAAATAGACATGTATTAGTATCGATAAAATGAAAGCGAGACGGATCAATATACATAAGTTGATCAAGGGAGAAATTTAAGCATACAATAAAACACTTAAACCGATGGATGTCTGTAAGACAGAGGCAGAGAAATGAGAGAGAGAGAGAGAGAGAGAGAGATAGTGAGAAAGAGAGAAGGAGAAATAGAAGAAGAAGAAGTACAGATAAAAAATATACAATTTAAACGTAGTAAAAAATATTAACTTCAGTTCCCACAGTATAAAGTTCAGTACCCACAAATCAAATCTAACAGCAAGAGAGAAGTGATTTTATATTTTTGGAGGGTTATTCGAATATATAAAGAGGCTTCAAAAATTCGTTAAATCACTTTCAAAATGGAGACCAAACTTGGTGGTCAGATTAAATACTTATGATTTCCAGTGAAACTCCAGAGTTTTGATACACACATCTAGGATAACGTCAAATGTGTAACATACATTGTTTGTTTGCGCGGGGTTAGTCTGCAAATTCAGTGGGGTTTATTAAACATACTGGTTCGGAATACTTTGTAATCAACGATGCTGCCAGGATTTTCAGATTGGGGGCGTAAAGTCAAAATTGGGAGGGTGGACGTAGAGTTTTGCACAGTTTCTATCAACGTTTGTCCGCAATATGTGAAAGTTGAGGGTAGTCTCGAGGATTTGGGCTGACATCTCCTACAGAGGCCGGGGTCTAGCGGAATCACTGATTGTAAAAAAAAAACAGTAGATACTTTAGGCCATGCTGACCCATTGATTCGATCTATACTTGATAACCCGTAGGATGAAGGAGAGATTTTAATTATTTCATTCCGTTTGAACAATGTTTCTTTAAGGGGTGACCAGGACCGGAGATGTTACCCCGAGAACAAGAAAAATACGACGCCGAAATTCCCAGTTAAATAGGGTTTCCAGACCGGGTCAATCGGGTTACCGGGTCACTTATGTTTATGTCAAACCCTATCACCGGGTCATTGAAAAAGCCCGAAATTGGCTCTGGAAGACGCACAAAAGGAGACAGTGTGTGTAAAGTAAGAGAAAAATAAAGATAAATAGATAGAGAGAAGAAGAAGAGAAAGACGCAGCAAAGATACGATAACAATAAAGCAACAAAGCGAGGAAGAGAAAGAGACCAATGAAAAACATGAAAATTACATTATCATTATGGTAAACAGCACACGCACTGTTTACTCGGATTCTGACCAGTGATGCTTCGTAGGTTCTCCATAATCCGGAGATAAATCTGTTTGAATACTTCAGTGTATGCGAAAAAGAAACTGGCTGGTGGGGAATCGAACCCAGGGTTTCAAATTAGAAGCCCTGCACGCTAGCGATACTCCACAGTTGGCTGTACCCAAAACTTGCTTAACAAATGTTATAGTGTTTCTTTCTAAGAATAATAACATGAAAAGTGCATATTTCTGATCAATGACGTGTTGCTAACTTTCCTCGTAACCCCCTGAGACTTGATATGAACTTTCCCAACCAACATTCGCAAATCGTCTTCTTTGCTATGGTGACTCAGCTGCTCCACTCCACAGTCGGAAATATTCTCCGTTTTGTATGATAAGAGATGATTAGATTATTCACGATTGCTTTGTAAAAAAATCTTTTTCTTGAACAGGATTTAAACTCATGTTAGTTTGCTTTCTAACTGCAATGTCCAGCGCGTTTCCCCTACTCCATTTTGCCAACGAGCTCAACACCTATGAATAACCAAGTTCAAATGCGAGGAAAATGTAAAATTGAGTATATGTGTTTCATTTTGCCTGTATGTATTGTGTGGTAAGAAAACACATGTGTATGTATGTCCTTTTTGTCATGTCAAATTATGAAATGAATATATTATGGCAGTTTTACGAACAAACCCAGTTTAGAATAAGTATTGCTACATTAATATACGATCATTTATAGTCTTTTATTTAAACGTAAAGCAGCCTGAACGAATCTAACATCACCAAAAGAAAAATGTCAATAGCAAATCTAGAAGTTAAAACTTCAATTAAAAGTTCTAATACACTTCGTGCAACGTGATAAGTTCAACGTAACACAAATTTTAACTTTCGACAGATTGTATTGTAAGTATAATATCGCGCTATCTGAGCCTATTTTGATTTAACCAGTTTCAAAATATACTCTTCAATTTTTGTGATACATTTTCAGTCACAAGTTAGGCACCCATGGTCCCCATGCCTGGCGCTCTACGGTGCACTCAGCCTCCTATCAAACTGAGTACCAGAGTTCTCTTTGTACTCCTGGGCACCTTGGGAAGGTAAAGTCAGTCGAGCGTGGGACTGACCACTCCACCGCACTTCATACCGTAGGTCGAGATGTGGACCGCTACCTCCACATCCCCGATGCGCCGTTCACGGCGCGTGCGAATCGCACAGGGGATAGCTTTATTTTTACCGTTATTAATTCGTGTAACTGAGAAACAGACAGGTAAAAGCGAAAGTTTTCAAGATATTTCCATTAAATTTGCTACAATTGCTTACAAAACCCACTTTCGACACTGTGAAAATAATTTTGCAAAACAAAATTTTACCCCCCTTTTGGAGGTCTAAACTGAAAAGTTAAGTAGATCGAGATCGAGAGATGCTACAATATTTTATAGACATAATACAGCCTTCACGACAAGGCCAAGAACAATGGAGAAAGACTGATAAGTTTCGCGATTTCGAAAACCCTAGTGGTAAAGAGCACGTACTTTGAACACAAAGACATACACAAATACACATGGGTATCTCCGGACGGCAAAACTCTCAACTAGATCGGTCACATATTAGTAGACGGACGAAAACACACCAACACAATGGATGTTAGGTCGTACAGAGGAGCGGAAGGTGACACCGACCATCAATTAGTGATCACAAAAGTAAGTTATGCATCACGAACAGAGAAAACAAGGGGTCAAAACAAACTGAAATTTGAAGTTAAACTATTACATGATCCGAGCATAAAAGCAGATTACAAACTCAAACTCTGAAATAGGTTCGAAATGCTAGCCGACTCGAGTAATAATAGTGGTATTAATAATGAAATTGTTGTAAGATGTGGGAGGCAATTCGCGAAACAATTAAGAGAGCAGCGAAGGAACGTGTAGGTAAGAAGAAAGAACAGATAAACAATCCTTGGTTTGATGAAGAATGCCTTAAGCTTTATGAGGAACGAAAACAAGCAAGGCAACGATGGCTAAGTAAAAAAAGGGAAGCAAATTCCAACCACTACAGTAACGCGAAACGAAACGCCACACTCGGGTTCAGAAACAAAAAGCGAGAATATCTGACGCAGAAGACTCAGAAGATAGAGAAAAACGGGAAGACAAATAACATACGAAACCTATACAAAGGGGTAAACTCGTTAAGAAAAGGTTAACAGTCGAGGTTAGGAATGATTAGAAATGAACTTGGAGATCTTCAGGCGGATTTGACTAACTTTGTCGATGTGCGGACATTTTATTTCGACAAACTTCTTAATGTATACAACGGGGAACAAACAGAGGAGTAAGAAATCCATACTGCAGAACCGTGGATTCCCGAACCGAGCGAGATCGAGATCGAAATCTCGGTAAAGAAATTGAAAAAATTCAAATAACCAGGAATAGACAATATTCCAGGAGAATTAATTAAAGCGGGGCACTAATCAAGGAAGTACATAAATTGATAAGTGTTATATGGAGAA
>JAGDQP010019235.1:257-35168 GCA_022664845.1 Lepisma saccharinum
GAGGGTGAGGAATGAATCTGTATTTGTAAGTGGAGAAAGAGGGTGAGAAATGACTCTGTGTAAGTGAAAGAAGAGGGCGATGAAGGTTTAAATATTGTTGTATTAAGTGCTATCGTTTATTGTATGTATTAAATATTACTAAGGTAAGTGTGAGATGGAAATTACTTTAAAGATACATTTTTATGTCATATTTAACAATTGATTAATCCAATAAATTACGCTAAGATATAGTGGCGGGAAAGCATAGAAGAGTTCATGAAATCAAAGAAAAAGTTCAAGAGAATTTTAGATGTTTCCTACTATGCTATGGAGTTTCGTACTGATTTTTAAAAAATCCAAAGTATTTATAATAAAATAATACTATAATACTACATTAAATAATGTAATTGTTGAGTTTACTCTAGTGTACTTTAAGGAAAATCAATGCTAATTTGAAGACTACATTGTTTGGCATCTAACCTTTTCTATTAGCATACTATACCCATAATGTCACAATGTTTTACTTTGTTTCTGAGTTTTAATTCCTTTTCTACACGTACCAAAGAAAGGAAAGTAGGCACTTTATAATATTAATAGCTTTTACCAATCTTAAATTAACTTGATCAGTTATTTCACATTTTCTGTCCTTCCGTTCAGTGTATGTCTTTTTTTCTTATCTTGCGGTTCAATATTTTGTGCGTGTTGTCCGGACTCCAATCTCTTGCTGCCGGAGTGTGGTCCAGATCTTTCTTCTGAACGTCTTCACTTCGCATTTCTTTACTTTCAGCCATTTGTGATGCTTCTTGATCAACTGTTCATCAGATCATTTTGCCATTATTTCAGTCTACGTTCAAATTATATTGAATCCACTGTTTCACATATTTTGTTAATAACGGTCCATGTGTAGATTCATGTGCCGTCTAATTGTGGTAATATTTCAAGCTAATCATTTTAAAATCGCGCGGAGGAGATGTACGACTAAAATTAAGTGTGTGTGTGTGTGTGTGTGTGTGTGTGTGTGTGTGTGTGTGTGTGTGTGTGCGCGCGTACACGTACGCGTACACATTCTGGTTAAGCAAAGTAAAAGTCTATTAGGAGCTATTAAAAATCTCGTAACATTTATTTAGGTATTGGGGAAGTCAGTCAATAAGATGCCCTGCTACACCGAATTAGAAATTCGACTTTTGTAGCTTTAGTGCTACGTGTAAAGAAAGAATTTAGTTTCTGTTTTAGTCGTTTAAGTTGACATTCTATCTCTCACAGAACTGGGTGTACTGCTTCGGTCTTGGCGACATATCAAATAAAATTTCATCAATAATGTGACATGTTGATATAATTGTCTGTTCATCTTGTATTTTATATACAGCTTTCTTATAGAATTATTTGTGGATTTGTCACTAATAACGCTAAAAATTATATCATCAATGTTATTCGTTCACAGTGTCTGAAGGATTTCTTAGAAGGGTGTGTACACCCAGTGCATGATTTTACTGTCGTATTTCTCTCTGCTACACTGATAGGGTCAGATTTACAGATCTACGAGAGACATGAATTAGGAAATAAATAAATAAATAAATGAATATATGGTATACGGTCCCTCATTGGTTCTTTAGTTATAAAACCATTTTCTGAGTATTGTAATGTTACCAATTGCCCTTTGGTTAACAATAGTTCGAAGTAAGTTAAATGAATGAGTTAAGTGCTAGTAAAGTAAATGGGATTTGAAATCATCTTTACCGAAATCTTTAATTTGTATGTGTGAAGAGGTAAGTAGTTATCCATTGAGCAGTTTTTCATTCGATAATTCCTCTCACTTGCTCACTACCTACTGCAAGTCCGATTGGTCGACGAAACTCAAAAAAGGAAATGGCAATTTCGTTTAACATGATCCCGCTATGAAATCAAAGAAATCATGAAAGTATAGGCAGGACAATTTTTAATGTTAGGATATAATTAGTTTTAGCTCATAGAAAATGGTTAAATGATTATTTCTTAATTTTCATGTAACGTTGAATATTTCCAGTATTTCTGAATGTTTGGCCAAATTATAAAGCAATCGAAGAGAGAAAATGTATTTGGAGTGTCGCTAAACATTGTTAGCGTATGTTAGTACAAAGTTTCGAATCGTGTAAAATTATTTTCTAGATTGTTGTGCTAATATGAAAATACAGTATTAAGAACATGGAATGGATATAGTATCGTTGGATTAAAGCCCCCAAAGAATGTTAGTGAGGCATAAATATACCGTGAAATACATTATTACCTTTATTTATGTTGTCATTGCGTTTGTTTTAGAAGTCATGCAAAAGAGAGTGAGTATGAGAACATGGAAAGCGATGCTCCAGACACGCAAACGGACGAAGACGAAAAAAGAGAACGAGAAGAAATTGAAAGTTTCGAAATGGAGGAGAAAAGGATATCAGAGGAAGTTGCAAAACAGGTTCGTTATTCTGTGTTAATATCCTGTAGTTAGCAACACCCCCTTATTTATTTTTCTTTCTTTCAAATTTTATCTTTTGACAGAAATTAAGATAATTATAAAACGCTTAGTAGAAACTTGACAAAATTTTCACTGGGTCCAAGCAAGCTCCTTCAGGTGAGAGAAAATTCTCAAAGCAATTGCAACATACTTTTTTTCCTTCCTCTCTCTCCACCTGTCTGTCTGTTTTACTTTTATTTGCATATTTTATGACAGTTTTATCTTTTAATGAAAAAAGCACAAAAATTTCACTTAGTCCAAGCAAGCTCCTTCATGTGTTAAAAAATGAGTTTAAAACCAGTAGTATGAGGGCGGCGGTTTTAATGTAGGATAACTTTTTTTTTATTATTTATTTATTTAATCATATGATGATGTTTGGTCCGAAGTAAAATGTTGTGCTGGTTATTTTAACTTGTCTAGATAGGCTTTTAAACTTTTTTTTTTTTTAATTGTAAAGATATTGTCATCTGGTGACAGGTTATCTTCAGATGACAGAGACGACTTAAAACAATCGAATTCGAGTTTCAATCCCGCTATTTCGATTATTCGTTTTACCTTACATCTATATTCTTCCAGTCGATTTCAAAAGTGTATGCTCAAATATAGATTGGCCATGCGTAGTTCGTTGAATTTTATTTTCTGATGTATTTTTTATAGAGTATTATAAACATATAGAAAAAAAAAAAGATTTGAATTTATTTTAAGGCCTTTAGGCAACTGTGGCTCAGGCCGAATGGATGATGATGATGATGGGATGAATTGATGGAATGAAGAAAGTGGGAGGAAACGGTAACAGTTCGAGAAAACCCACGCACGCGGTGTTTGTCCACCACAAAGATCACATGGCATGAGCAGAGGTCGAACTAACGACTCCACGCAGCAGAGGTGAGTGCTCTACCAACTGAGCCACCGTGGCCCAAAAAAGATTGACCAATCATTAAGTGCAGGCGGTTCAGCTTATTTACTTTATTCCAGGAAACTATACTAGGTGCATGACTGTTGAGAATCACTTTGCGTTTACCTGTTTGATAGCTTCCGTTAATTTTTACTTTTATTTTGAATGTCTGCTGATATGCAAATTAGTGATTCATGAATTCTGGGTTTATGATAGTAGATACCACCAAATATAGTTTTCTTCTTTGTATTAGTGATCTAGATCTTATGTGAAGTTGTTTAATATTTATTTCAGGTAAAAAAAAATGAGTATTCAGTTTTCGCGCGGAAGAACGATTCATGTTCGTACTTTTCATACAGTAGCTCTTCTTAGTAACTAGTCTGAGTGCATCTATTATTTGAGAAGACTTGCTGTATGAAAGGTAAGAACAAGAATACATGGTTTGAATGTTCATCTAACAGTGACACTCTTATATAAATTTCTAGTCCTTCGAACTGTTTTGTTTTTTCACTGAATAAACATTCAGAATATTTTTTTAAGGTACGAAATAAAATACATATTCTGTATTTATTTATTTTTTTTCTATATGCACTCGTAGCCTGAGGATCTTGAATTGGTAAGTTCAGTTACTATTTCACTTACTGTTGTTATTAACATAAGGATTCAAGTATTAGTCAGTACGACCTAGATATTAACTTCTTTCACAATTGGGTGCGTGGATAGAAGCTGGAAAATGCACAAAAATGTAGTCATTTGTTTAGCGTCAAATCAAAAACCTCAGTTTCACGTATGCCAATCGAGTGCTTTACCAATTAAAATACCTGACAACACGACCAAATTCCGTGTGTGCTTATTATTGGCCAGCAGATTGCTTTAATAATTGCAGATCACAAACACAGCATTACAATGAATTCATACAACAAAAGAACATTTGCACTTGGCGTTGAAACGTCTAGCACTAGGTGGCACGTTATTATACTACGAGTTGTTATTAGCGTTAAATAATTATATTGTGAATGATTAGGACTGGTGGTTTCAATTTCATATTCTTTTGGGTACTACTTTGAATATGCCAGTTTAATCGTTTCATCATTGATCTGGGTTTAAGGTTAATGTTTCCCATATGCTAATGTTTCAGTACGTTGTTTGCTTTGGGTATATTACTATGTAAAAAACAAGGTAATGTTTGCCTTTGTAGGAAGCCGAAGTGAAGAGAATATTGGCTGAAAGTGCCAAACAAGAAAGTAATTTCGCAGCGGAGACCAGCCAATCGGAATGGAGTGAAGACGACGACGAGGGAGCAGCTTCGGAGCCATTGCTTGCCGATCGAGAATCTACGGGTTACACGACGGATGATCCCGCGCTTGAGAATGTCTCAATGCTGAATGAAACTGGTCTTACAGATGCTGAAGGTAACTCTGTTTTATACGTAGTATCGTATTTCGTATTTGGTATTTTGTGATTAACAAAAATAATTATTTGCATTATGAGGAGCGAATTTCTTCAGGCAATTCAAATATTTTAAGACCCAGTATAAAACACAACAGACTTCTCAACGTGCCAGTTGTTTGCATTTCGTACATGTGTATGGTATCTTGTGTATTGGATCTTTAAGTGATTTATTACAATGAAAGCTTTTTTTGTTATAAGATTAAATATGCACACTTTTCTGACATTTTTCAAGTAAAACACGTTTGGAATGTTTATTCTATTTAATAAAACTCAACACAGTTTCGCTAGTGTTGCTACTATCTTCATTATGGGTCTTTTACACCTTCATCTACATTGACTTAAATATAGGGTGCTTCAAAAATGTTAACACATATATGGAGCATGTATACAGTCTCTTTCTGACGGGTATGGATTAGATCATCTCCAACATAGCTGGTGCATTCTCCAGACCTTGCACCATGTGATTTCTGACTGCGGCATAGTGAAAGAACATGGTTATACTACGTAATCACTTAACGCGTAAGGTGTGTGACAGAAAATTGCAAAGGCAATTGCAACTCTCAGAAATGTAACTCAGGAGATCACCTTGAAAAGATGTCAAGTATGTGTAGACAATTATGATGAATATTGAAGACACTTAGAACGGAAACTACAGTTGTTATTTTCTTCAAAAAAATATATATATATATATATATTACTTTCATCGAAGCAACTGTATATTGTGTGTTTCTATAAGTCTTATTGTGTAATCTTGATTGACCGTGTACTCTGTTTGTGTAACCAGTCTATCACTTCCTCTTCTCTCTATGATTGGCTTAGCGTTGTGCCAATTATATTAGATCTTGAATTGGCCCTCAGAAGAGGCTTCCACATATGACTAAGTCTATACCACTTCCTTTGTTGTTTACTGGGGTGTAGTTCCATTTCTTTTATTGATTACAGCACTATTTTTTCATGCAGTCTATTTTCTCAGTGTAGAATTGAGTTCCTACGACGGATGATTTTTTCTTAGGTATCCGGTGTGTTTGTGTGTGTGTGTGTGTGTGTCTGTCTGAGCATTGAATTGTACACTCAGATTCATGGAAAATAGCTGATGAAAGTTTTTTTGTTAAAAAAAGTCAGAAAATTAACACAACTTCGGCTGTGTGTACAGTCAAAAAGTTCGTACAATCAATCACTTTTTTTTTGCCTATTGTCGTGGTCTACGACTTGGACGTGGCTTAAGCACATTCGTTTTCAAAGTAAAGTCTTTGTGGTGTGATTTGTATGTCGATCGGAATGTGCATTATCCATCAGGTTGTCTCTACCATCAGCGAACCCTTAAACACAGTTCTGCGACATATGGCGTCTTCACCATACACCTGTACCAACGTTTTCCCATACTTTTTTTTTTAAGTTTGATGTTTACACGTTGGTAGAATTGAGACATGATTTAGTTTACCGCGCCTGCTGTGTATATCTTAGGCATACTGCCCTCACTGCATTATCATTATCGGTCAAATGACGTGTTGTCGGCTGCATAGTAGTGGACACCTGGTGGTATTTGTACGTATCATGTAAACTGTGTACCTTGCACAGTAACTTATTGCTTATACCATGTATATAACAAGCAGAAAATGTGAATCTTATTTCTGTGTATACATAAATAGATTCGGTAACACTACATGTATGTTTTTTTTTGACGTATCGAAATATTTCAATCGGACATTTTGCGTGAATCTGAGTGTATATTTAATTTGTCCAATGTAACAAGTATTTACATGTCTCTAATAGTGGTTCCATTATTTCAGGGGCATTGAGTGACGTTAATTCCATATTTAATGACCCAGGCCACGAAGGTGACATGGATGACACGAGTATGTCTTCGCGCGCATCATCCCGTATTTTTGACTCAGATGCAATGCTCAGCTTAGACTCATTAAATACAATGTACGACTCCGAATATGATAATTATCGAGCAGGTATGGTGTCCGATGACGACATGTTCCATCCAGAGACCATTTCTGATCTAGATCTGGACTATTTCGATGATATAAATTTGGAAAACATTAGGTCCATGTCCGAAAGCATAACTCGCAATTTTGGACAACCCAGAAGTGAAACAGATCCAGATAGTGACGTGTGAAGACGATAACAATACAAGTGTTTTGATAATAAAAAAAAATAAACATAAGTGTACATAATAGAAGCAAGACTGCTTTGTAGATTGTTATTGGAAGATAAAAACACATTTTTAAACAAAAAAGAAATATTGAGGCAGCAAGATTGTGGTACATATTTGTGCATATATGAAGAAACAATAAACTGAAATGCAAGTGCGCGCGCGCGTGTGTGTGTGTGAGTGTGTGAGATAAAGAGAAGATATGAATACCGGAATTTATTAGAAAAAAAAAAGGAAATACGTGAATTTCTTTTGCAGCATTTGTTGTTGTTCCGGTAGCACAAATCAATTATTTAATTTTTTTTTCTGTAAAAACAAAAATAGAATTGAATTTTAATATGTACGGAAATTGTACATATAGGACAATATTTAAGCCAAAGATGAAAACTATTACGTGTTATTTTTTTTTAACAAAAAATAGTACAATAAAAAAATGGTATATATATGTGGATTGTTTTTTCGTGAAGATACAGTTCAATGTGAAATCAGGTAGTTTCAGTTTTTGGAGAAAGATCAAAGAAAGCGATTGACTCCGTTGTTGTGGAAATGTGAAAGATGATGAAGAAAAATACGTCTGGTACAGTTTCTTGCATTTTTTTCGGTGTAATTATCAGTTTGCTCATTTCAGTGTTAATGAGAATGCTCCTTGATGAAACAAAAAATAAGCGTATACTACTTAAATAGACTTTTATCTTATCATTGTTAGCATACTATGAATGTCTTTTAAAATGTTTTTTTTTGTTTCGATTTTTTTTTAAAAAAAACTTGAACTGTTTTTAGCATTTCTGATCAAAATAATTAAAATAATAATTGTTGTTAATTGTCTGTTATTTTGTAAATGTTCCTTCTTTTTCCATTTCTTGAAAAAAAAAAAGAAAAAGAAAAGTAAGTACTAAAGACAACCAAAAGTGGCCTCTTTTTACTTGTAAGACTTCTCAGGAGCTGAATTCATAAACTTGTTATCAGTAAACTCATTTGCCTGCTTTCTAGGACTGTGACATGTGAGTACAATTTGAGCTCTTCAGAAGAAGGTAATATATGCAAGAGATTACATGGGCGAAAA
The DNA here is from genome assembly GCA_022664845.1 of Lepisma saccharinum. Classification (NCBI taxonomy): domain Eukaryota; kingdom Metazoa; phylum Arthropoda; class Insecta; order Zygentoma; family Lepismatidae; genus Lepisma; species Lepisma saccharinum. Next base: position 8,287 of record JAGDQP010019235.1, read on the forward strand.
GGAAGTAAAAAAATTAAAAAAAAAAAAAAAAAGGCTTTCACATAATGAAAATATTACGAATTCAAATTTTAAGTTTGCAACTACAGCACATTTAACTAGTCATTTGAATTCTCCTGACACGCAACGTTTTATTTAACTTGAAAAATGGGTGTGAAAAAGTAAAAACAATTCACTTGCGATTTGATTGTTCATTTAGCAACTTCTGTTTCTTCTTACATTTCTGCTAATTGGAAAATACGAGTTGGTTCTGATTGTACCCTTGCCTTTAATTACTAGCTATTGTGATCTTATCTTGAAATAACAGAGGACTTACAAATTTAAGCTCCATCCTATGTAAATGTTTGTCTCGGTTTACTAAGAAGATGGTAACAAAGAAAATAATAATAAGTGCTTCTTGCTATACTCTGCATCGTATACAAAAAAGACTTGTGCTGCCATCTGACGAGTAGTTCGGCGGTCGGGAATAAGATCACGTGATACCGCCGTGAAATTATTAATTTTCATTGAATAAGATGTCAATGAAATTTCCGACCATAATAGTCGTTATGTTTCATAAAAAAATGTTTAATAAATTTAATTTTGGTTTCTAGTCTTTTCTTTATTCTTGAGAAATAGATCGCTCTTTATCTCATCTTTGTCTTCTAAACTTGTTTTCTTTTCTCTTGATTTTACATCTATTTTCGTCTGTACGAGGGGGAAAGGAGTTCCTGGTTCAGTTATATAGATAAAGAATGACGGTTCGTTGGTTAGAAACTGAAGATATCAACTCTGGCCGCAACTGTCGCTGCTATCGAGCACTGGTAGAGATATCTACAGGTATACGTGCGAACTTCTAGCAATCACTTATTATTTATTATTTTCTTTGATAGCAATTCATTCACTTAGTTGAAAGAACTTACTCAAATTTTGCTCTCAGCGTGTAACAATGCAGCCTCATGTTTATGTTTTACTAATCCCGAGTTATCTGGATACACTGGATACTGGATACATTATATATAAATGTATAAAGTTGGTGCTTCAGTGATACTTTTGAGAATAGGAAAAGTATACTAGTATATTTTTAGTTTGTACTTGAAAGTAGTACAATTGTGTAACGCCTTGTTTGGTAACAAAATATTTGTACATCTTATGCTAGCATTACATGCAGAAGAGCTATTTACAATATATTTCCAGTCCCTTTTAACTATAATCAGAAAGAAAAAAAATTAGTGTTATTCCATGTCAGTGAACCAGATCAAATGTTTGGGTCCAGATAGGCAATGGGAAGCCAAAGGAAGAACTACAACAGAACCAAAGGGTTTTAAAAATAAGTTTCTAAACAGAGATCATTTAGTTATTTGGAAAACCTACTGCCCTACTTTTGTGAAAACCCTTTCCTTAACTATTGTATATTTTTTTTTCGGTATTATTCCTAATTTATGTACTGTAGCTATTACATAAGAACACTTTATTTCTTAAATACTAATGTACTTTCACTAGCAAGTCAGAAAGAATAAACTGTGCAACTCAATATATTTTCCTGTCCTTCTTGGAAATGTTCAATATCGATACGTATTTATTTTCTTGATGTGAAAGCGCCATTCAGTGACTATTTTAACTCCAAGTCTTCTAAAGTTTCGTCGTATAGTATATATATTATATATACAGATAAATAAATATATATATATTGAATGTATATCTTGTTTGTGCCATTTTTTCTATGATCAAAGTCGTCGCAAATTGAGATGTAAAGAAAAAAAAACAACAATAAATTACCATTTAGATGTTAATTTTAGTAATTGTCATTGATAGTAACAGGGCCTAGTGACTGAAAAAGTAATTGTTTCTACGTAAATTAACAAGAATATTAATTAAAAATGATGAAAAATGAAACAAACCAACCATACTTGTGATACTAGGTGACATTTGGTTGTCGTGTAGATGTGGTTTTATGAGTGTTGTAGACTGCTAAAAATCAGACCAATACAAAAAAATTAAAGAAAAAAAGGCTACTCGGCAATAATGGTTTTGTAGTTTTACACAAATGACGCATGTCTTTAACAGAAGAACGTATATAGAGCGAAAACCAATACAAGAAAAAAGATTGCAACAACTTGCCCATGAATATCTTTGTTTTATTTAATTAGTAGCTTTTTTTTTCTCTATTTGTTAATACTCTGTGTCAATCAATAACATGTAAGAAACTCAGGTTTACCGTAGCATAATATGTTTTTACATACTTTAATTGTGTGAGTGCAATTCTAATGTGATGTTAATTTAAAAAAAAAAAAAGGTTTAATGATAAAAATTTTAGCCAATACTCAAAAACAAATTAGAGGATATAAAATGATCTTGTTTCTGTATTATGCAAGCGATCAAAATTCCGTTTTTTATGTTTATCCCTTTTTTTGGTACGTTTTATGTTGTGCAGTTATTATTAATTGTAACTAAATCATATAACATTTCTGTTAGATGGACAAAATAAACTATTTAGATCATTTATTTGTTGAAAAAGAGATTTGAAAAAAAAAATGTAGATTTCAAATTACACTTTGTGTATTCTTTCATTTTTTTCCCCTTGAACTCCTGTTAGTAAAAAGATGGCAGCACTGTTACATATAAGTTTTTTTTAAAGCCAGTTTTAGAAGATTTCGCAAAATCCGGTGTAACGTCCTTTTAATGCAGATAACCGGGGGAAAGAAAAAACTATACAAGAAAGAAAGGATACTTTATTATATAGACAATTTGACCTCTCCTACTCCTCAGATAGACACGGCACGTATTTTGCGTTGCAAACAAAGTCATATATTCATATTACAAGACGAGCATAACTTCGGCCTAAGTTGTAAATTGCTAAAGACCACAAATAAATTCACGAGCATAACATTATTTCTATTGCGTTTTTCCTTTGTAAAATTAGATCATTAATCAATCGAGATTTATCATTACTTTTTAGCAGATGGGCGTGTTGCACTTGCGAATGTTGATCGAACGACAATGCGCAGCAGGAAGCAACGCAAATGTTGCAGTGAAAAATTATAGTTAGACAAGTACTGCACCCTCCGCCACCACCACCTCCTTTCTTGTTACTCTGATGTTCTGCGACTGTGGCTTGCCTACTTGCATCACTGTCTGGTCCGCCACTACGCTTCGTCATCAGGGCTTCAGAGTGTAAAAATATCCAAGTTATAACTGAAATGATAGTCATTTACTTCTAATGGAAAATTTCAAACAAGCAAGAGTGATTTTGAGTCATGTCTGTGGCATATGAAACGTAAAAGGTGTGGATTACTGAGGTAGAAGGACCTTCAACCCTTTATCTTGTGACTAACGTCAATGTTCCCGTGATACAAATTAAGGTCATGCATGCCCTGCCATACAAACATCGGAATCCATCATTACTTTTTTATTTGTTCACAAACTAACTTCTGGCTCTAGATCGTGAAAACAAAACAGGTTAATAATATTTTCATCTTGTCTGAAGAGGAATAAATTATTTTTCTGCAAAATTTACACTAAAATTGCTCAATTATAAATCTATACTGCTTCGGCGAGTCCTATGGCTTCTTGCATCAGCAGAATTGGTTCAGCTCATGAGAAAAGCACACAAAGAATGAGTGAATGAAGAAAGAAACGTTTTGACTATCAGGGCCTCCCGGAAAGTCCCGCCCTGTGGAGTGACCGCTCTCCAACTTCTACATGCTACATGCAACTAAAGCATCTGTCGCGGTTTCTGTCTATCGGAGCCATTTTCCGCGAATCGGAGTGTGTAAAAGAGAGGAAAGAAGGTGAAACAAGAAGATAGGGAAACGCGAGAAGGGTTTTCTGGAAGAGCGCAAAAACCAGAATATGCATTACTGTATATTCTGTAAAAAATCCCTGTATCGGATCAAACTAGATAGTTTACCTGGTAAACCACACATGCAAGAAGGGTGGAGAAACCCAGACCATTTTTTTTTTACTCGCACACACACCTATGAAGCCTCTCATCGACTACGTCCTTCGCCATTTAGTATTTTCTCTGGCCTCTTTAGTTATTTTCCCACCTTCATAACCTGGTCACTGTTACCTTGCGGCAGTTGGCAACATGACCCAAAGGTGTTTATTTTCGTCAAATTTCCCTCACCCTTGCATCTACGCTCAGCCTTCACTCTCAAGCGGTGAGGGTGAGGGCCACCCTTGTGAGGTTGAACACTATGACATGACCACGCTGTAGCACAAGTCCCCTCTGTCCATCTTTCCTATTATGTGAACACGGCTTTGGCTAAACGTTGCCGCCTTTCTGTTATGTTTGTGAAGTTCATGTACGTCTGTCTTTGCATTTCTGGCAAGTAAATACCTTTTTTTTAATCTTATATTGTGGGGCTGGATGGCTATTTCTTGTGATAATGAACTCAATGAGTCGTTAAAATGTCTGTTGGAGAATCAAGATTAGTCATTAAATCACTGCAGGCAAAATTGATCAGTTAGAGTTGAAGGGATTATATTGAAAAGTAATTAGAAATTTACCGTCATATTTCCATATTCAACTAGATACATTATTGAGCGGTTGTTATAACATTATTAACATAATCACTATGGTAGCATTTCTCTGTTTAATTCGGCATACATTTTGATTTTGTTGTGCGTAAAATCTTACTAAGTTCTGTATTTCTGTTAGTTCTACGATGAAATTTTGAGCATTAGTGTCCATACAAGGTATGTAAAGTGCTATTATTATTATTATTATTTTGTTACAGTGGCGGCTCGTGGCGTAAACAGTAGGTAAAGTTGACCAAACTGTCTATATATACTTGTTAGTAATCCCTGCTTGTTAATAGTTATCCTGAACATTGAAACTTAACCTGTTACTCAATGTTGAACATCCTGCTTGATTACCCCTGCTGCAGTACATCATGCGGTTATATTTAATTCTGGTTTCCTTCATTATAATCTTCTAACCTGCTACCTTACTCACACTGTCAGTCAGTTTGTTGCTTCTAGTTGACATTAACCGTTCTTATTTATTATTGTTAATCTTGCTCCAAGTTGTTACAACGTTATATCATATTATAGATTCTACCTTCCAATGAAAGTGTGGTTCTCTTTTGTTGTAATATAGAACTCAATCAAGACCGAACTTGGGGGCAAAAGGCATCATAATTAAGTAGCACCTCCTCTTCGTTTCCACATCAAAGTCTTCAGTTTTACTTATTTCTACACCATCCTTAACGTAGACTGAATTGGCACGTTTCTGTAAGCGTGATATTCCCATAAGGCCTACTCTACAATTTATGGAAATGATCAGTTCGTAAGGTGTTGGTTTCATAAGGAGAATAAGGGCAATAGTATAAGACAGATGCACAATTAGACAGAAGGTTACTTCGTAAACTTTGCTTTCAAATGCTATTTAATACTAATTACTTGGCGTCCGTCCCGATGCAATAAGCTGTTGTTTAAAATTCCTCAAGTGAGATACGAACCTGGAACCCTATCAGATGGGGTACCCTATGACTCATTAGCTGAACCGTGCTTCCAAAGATCACTCGACCACCGCAGCCGGCATACGAGGTCAATGAACTCTTTCATCCATGCAGTGCCATTTCTAAAATAAATGTCCATTAGAATAGCTAAGTTGCATAAATGTTCTACAAATTTTAGTCGTGCGTCCTTAATTATTAAAAGCCCTTTACTAAAATATTAATTAAAACACCCATTGATTAAGTTGTCCGAGGACAATTTGCTTTACCCCGAAGGGCCTCGTAAATCAGGTGCGCGTTGCCATTACCTACCGCGAGGTGAATATATAGGAGATATATACAAGGGTTAAGTCATAAATCATGGCAACTTTTTTCTTTCGAATGGGGGATAAGAGGACAGATCGAAGATACACGTTGGGAAGCTTATGGCACGTACTGTACAGTGGTCCCACCAGATGGTATATGTGAGTAGAGGTGCATGTCTGAGTACGCCCCGAATTTCAGTAGGTGAGCGACAGTGGTCCGGAATGGTGGTCACGAAGAGTAAACAACGTGCGTATGTGAAAGTAGCATTTCTTCGCGGCAGGAATGCCAGACAGAGTTACGGGAAACGCTAGGTGTGCGTGCCCTACCCTATCGAACAGTGGGGAGGTGGATAGCGGCGAACAGGACGCCCACTGCACGGCAGATCGGCAGTAGATACTCTGCCCCGTTTGAAAGCCGCTATCCGTATCGGGACGGGCGTAAGCCATAGTGCTGTTACCGCCCATACAATTCATTTTATCTTGAGAGCCGCTATCCACCTCGCCACTGTTCGATAGGGTAGGGTTTCCCGTAACTCTGTGTGGCATTTCCGTGCATTCCTGCCGCGGAGAAATGCTACTTTCACATACGCACGTTGTTCACTCTTCGTGACCTCCATTCCGGACCACTGTCGCTCACCTACTGAACTTCGGGGCGTGCTCAGACATGCAGCTCTACTCACGTACACCATCTGGTGGGACCACTCGACAGTACATGCCATAAGGTTTCCAACGTGTACCTTCGATCTGTCCTGTTATACCCCATTCGAAAAAGAGAGAGAAAAAAATAATCGCCATGACTTATGACTTAACCATTGTATATACTGTATATCCATGCTCGTTCTGGGATCAAACACACTAGCCAAACACCTCAGAACGCATTACCACGGAGGGCTCCCTATTTATATTAAGGTCACAATTGACAGTGATTATAAAATTATACAAAAGTTGATGATATAAAGTAAATACACAGGTAAGTAGCTATGGTTATGGGAATCTTAAAATGCACTACACGTATGGGTGATGCGTAATGATAGAGATTCCGCAGGGGTATATTTTAAACACTTCTAAATTATATAGCAAGTTTTAATTCAAACGTGAAGGTTTGGCCTTTTCTGATGCATATGTCAGTTAATATAAAATAATATCTACCTCGAAATAGAGAGGAGTATCCTAATATTCCCAAGTGAATACCGAAATCGGTACTGAAATACTGGATACTATTGGCCAAAACTGTACGCAAATTAATCTAGTGTAATATAATGACGATTATTCACATTTTCCTTTAGTCTGTTTATTTGCCATTATTTCAAATCGAGGAGAGAAAATGGTAATCCTTCTTTTTATAGTATCAATACACTAACGGTCTTATAAAAGATGTAGAAAAACCTGGATTTCAAAACCTGATATTTGGATAGAACTATTCTCAGAGGCTTCTTGCTGTAGCTGTTGGTAAAACTAAATGTAACACAAGTCACGACCAATATTGAAAAAGGAACCAACTGTTTGGTACGTCTGTGAATACAAGAGTTGACTTTTATTCCATGAACAATATGGCGGACCGCGCTACATACAAAAGGAGCGACAACGGCCATTTTCGCCTTCAATTTGTGTTCCAAGGAAGGACAGGAAATGGCTAATCCCTCCATGAAAAAGAAAGATAGGTTCGGAAGAAGAAAGCCCGGCGGGATCTAGTCAGTGTCGGGAAGTCAAATATGTCATATTTAATAAATTTGAAGTAGGACTTGGAACACTGTTTGAAAGGAAAAGTCAAGAAGCAATCTAGTAATTTTAGCTCATTATTCAAATGACGGAATTAGTAGGAAAGCAATTAATTGTTTTTGAAAGATATCCGTAAAATGAATAAAATATCCTACTTTACGAGATTATTTGTGAATTGCTTCAGAAGTGGTTTCTTTGACTACCATGTTATGTTGTATTAGTATTCTACATTAGATGTGGCTACGTTCAGTTACTTTTCAAGTGCCAATCATCTGGTTGCTCCTAGTAAAGACCTCTTTGTTCATTTGAACCCACGTTGTCTTAATGAAGGAGGAATTACCGAACCAAAATTAAGATATTAATAGTCAGTACCTTTAGACGATATGCCATAAACATGGTGTCCAGAGTTTAGTAGACCAACTTACGGAACGTATCGGAAAGTCAGTGGGAGGGAGAAGAATTACACCATGAAAAACACATGATGTACTAAGTGGAAAGGTGATAATACAAGATTCCGGAGAAACATCCTGACGTCTGGAAAACGAAATAGTAAAAGAAATGACTACTTTTTAACCAACGAGGATTCAAAACCATATGGCTGCAGTGGAATTCGCATCTTTAGACAATTTGGAAATAATTCTGTCGAAAATACATGGAATAAGGAGACGATCAGGTCACAACAGCCTGACAAGTATGTAACAATTATCGAAAGTTTCAGAACTGGAATTACTTTGATTCCAGAAGAAATGATACATCTGATAGTGATATCAGAGTCTATCAAAACATTAGAGGAGAAATCGAATGTATCACCAATGTTTCAAAGAGAAACGTAAGATACAATACGAAGAAATTATGAAAATGGAAATGTGTGCGCAAAAACGAGAGTCCCTTGCACTAACTGGAGGAAGAGAACTAACTGATTGTGGCAAAGAGATACTCAAATCGTGACGAATTGAGAACAGAATAAAATACAATTATCATGTAATTATGTTACTGAGAAATGTAGAAGACAAGGCAAAGAAATGAAAGACTTTGTGCTACTTAATAGTTACATTATGGAGCAAAGTATTTGGACAGTGTGAATTTCTGTATAAATGAAGCAAAGGGCAGTGCAAATAACATTCCAATTAAATACTAGATTTGGAAGCAGTATATCTCGTCGGCACCAGAGCAACATGTTCTATTTTGAGTCATAAATATTACCAAGAGTTAACGAAGTATCCAGCAGTTAAACTTGACGTAATTGGAATAGAAAATACACAAATCCGTAGATGGTTGTAATGAGAAGTTCAAAGGCAAGTTAAATGCAAACTTAGTGCTATCGAAGAAACATGGCGGATTTCTCTGTCATGAAGAATATACCGTATGTCATATTGCGTCAAAATTTGTAAGCAATTACAGAGAGAAAAGAATGATATGACGCTTCCTCGGCAAATCCTCTTCCGGAGATAGGATGGGAAAGGTAAGACCTACACTATATCTTAACGTAAGCACCATACTGGTATTCGCATGGAGAAATGGAAAAATCTTGGGGAAACCTTAATATAACTGGCAAGCAGAAATCAAATTAGCGTGCCTCCCTAGTGCCGACCAGATTTCAGCGATCTTAACTACTAGATTACTTGTCTTGGAAGGTTGTGATCTATTGCTACGATATAAATCGTATTAAAATTTGTTTATAAACCTAAAGCTATAAGATAATAGAAGAATAAATAGGAAAAGTCCTATTTCATTTATTGTCAGAAGATGATTAAGTCAGTTAATGTTAGGTGTAGTGTTTCCACGAGAAAGAATAAATATTCTATCTTAAACCATACTTGGGATTTAAACATAGTAAACAGAGGATATATTGATATCGGTGTGCTTTATCAATAGGCCAACACTATGAGTTAGAAGGTTACTATCTCGTATCTAAATTATAACTCGATTTGATTAACTTATTAATGGGTTCGATAGGCGGTTATGACCTAATTCGTCTTAACTTTGAGGCATGACATCTTCTAGCGAGTACTCTTCAAGGGGAAAGGATGGGGACGGTAATAATCAGGGTGCTCTCGTCTAGATACAGCTGTGGACAACAGTATTGTCACATGTTTTTTTAAAAAAAAATTTTTTAAATTCGCGAAGATGTCCTTCCCGTGAGTGACATCTACTAACGAAAATTAAGTTCTCATTGCGTTTTAAAAATATCACTCTCCGAGATAATATGAGTGAATTTGGTAGATTTTCAGACTTAGAGATTTTATTGTCGACGAAAAATTACATTTGTGCAAATATCCCCCTCGTTTGCTACATATCAGGACAATATTTTCCTCAAATGGGCTTCATGTGATTGTGCATAATGTTTGTAAATCAACTAGTTTAGAGCCGGCCGGGTAGCCGTGCGGTCTGAGGCGTTAGGCCAACGGCTCGAAGGTCCCGGGTTCGAGTCCTGGCATGGGTGTGTGTTTTAACTTGCTGTAAATGGGCGAATCGTGATGGGTCGAAGTCAAAAGTTACAAGACTGGCCCATATAAAATAAAGTTTACCAAAGGCGGGAAAACCCACTGCGAATCAGCCTTAAAGTACAAAATAAGGCCAACCTCACCATACCTAAATCTGCTCTTAAGAACCCGATTACGACTGTCTAAACGTTCTCCACAATCTTCTTCTCAAAGTTAAATTTCCTGCTTCCAGCAGCAGCATTGACGCCTCATTCTCGGATTGCTCTTGCTTCGAAAGTAGTAATTTTACATAAACAAGTTATATTATACATACCTGTAAATCTTGGTGACAGCTTCCAATGGTTCGTCCGCAACTCTTTTCTTCACGTTGCCTACCGTAACTCTACACTGAACTTCAGCAGCATTTCTCAACATATATCCGGTGCAGTACAGATTTTCCAAAAACCTATGTGAAAAATAAAATATCTCGTTCTTCGAAACATTAGCACACGCATTGTGTTATTTTTCTGTTCTTCGAAACATGTCAACGCTGAGCGTGAAAAACCAATTTGAATCCCTTTCTGCGAAACAGAAGCACACGATACTAAACAAGGTGGAAGGTCATAGCAATGGACTTGATGTTAGGATAGAAGCTAGTCATACTACAGGAAATTATACTACGGTACAAGTAAAAAAAAAAAACTAGCCTATAAAGCATGAAGTTCCTACTACTTCCTGACCATTGACAGGCTTGGAAAATACAGAATAGAAAAATACTAGTGTTGCCGACGAGACGAGGTTTAGGTTTTCTCGTCTTGAGAATATCTTGTCCAGAGAGTGTCTCGTCTCGAAAAGATGTATACTTTGCATTACGAGAGCTCTGTTTCGTCTCGTTTTCTATAACAATTTTCTGTCTCGTCTCGTGGCAACACTAATAATACATATTAACTGAAAATACGATGATGAGTCTGTACGGTTGCACTTTGACTGTGTATTGTATCCCGGTTTCAATTATACAAGGTGTTAAAAACCGTGTGGGAGACCTTTCAAATGCTTATTATTCGGAAACCACTGCTCCGAAGAGAAAATATTAAAGAATATTTTAGTATCATTTTTGCCTGTGTAGAATAACATCCCAAAGTTTATCAATGTATTTTTGAATCACCCTATATATGGAAATACATATCAGAAAGTGAAGGAAAATGGATCCACTGTTCCCCCTTACTTCCTTCAATCGCAGGTAGCACCGTAAACAGCAAAAACTATTCTTTGTACGTCTTCTATGCACAAAAGTAGTCGTCAATCATTTTCCTTATTTCTCACCTGTATCCCTATCTGTAAGCAAGTTTAACGTACAAAGAACAAACTACATTTTGTTGCGAATGAAGTGAAACTACTTTTTGATGTTAAAGTAAATATTAAACTATAGTATATTCACTGAGCTTTCAGTACAATTACACAGCTTTAAAGCGTACTGTCGTGTTTGCTAGCATGGGAATACGTAGGGTAAAACGCCCACGGGCCATTAACCCCAACGCCTAGTGGGCAAATCACTCCGATGTCAAACACGATAGTTTCAGTTCATTCAAATTCCAACACTGCCTGGCATGGCGTCTACTCACTATTGCATCAGAACAACAGAACCTTACTTTTTGCAATGCACATTCATTGGATTCGCTAATACAGCAATGTAATCATTCTGTCTCCCTAAATTTGAAGCGTTCAAAAAACATTTCATGTACAAATTATGTACTTTTACATTTAAATTACCTTGCATGTCTTCACTTTCTTCACACAGTCTCTTTTGGTGTCTCCTTCGTCTTTCATATAATTGTGTCTTCACCTAATCGTATCACTGTTGCCACCTCATATTCCCTTCCGTGTTTTTTAGGGGGTGGGCATTTCACCCCCACTTACTCTATAGACATGCGACAAAACTTTTGTTCATAGCTGTATCATCCCCATATTTCCATGATGATACCTGTGGAAAACTGGATCAGAATGACCAGTAGCAGGGCTCGAACCTGTGTGACGAGACCACGAGGGCTGGGTCTCAGATGTATTAATACTTAGTATCAGGTCATAATAATTCAGTCATAGATGTTTGGTGATCGTTTACATTTCAACAGGTTTGCTTGCTATCTAAAGCCATCAGACCATAATAAGCCAGAGAGGAATATTAATAATTCCTTGATTTATTTTTTTATATTCTTTTATTTAATAACACACTTTTTACACAAACTATCACAAATCTAACAACAACATCACGGAGGATTATAATTTAAAGTGCCTCACAGAGCACATATAATTAATTATACAAGAAAGTACTTGACGAGATACATATATTATTTTCTTTTATTAGTGCAAAATTAAATAATACATTTATAATTTACATAAAATATCAAGATATCACAGACAGTATGGTTTAGATCATCTTTAATATAAAATAACCGACAGAAATTCAGTTCCCATAGGTAAATGGATTCACTGTTTTTGTTCTTTCTTCTCAGAGCAAGATGAATACATTATCACATAGGCTAAATTTCCATGCAAGCTTGTGTGCGTTTGCGATTTGGATGAGAAGCCAATTGAAACATTTGTTTAAGTACGTGTTACACGAGCTTTTATTGTCTACTCATAGAAATCACAAGCAATGCAGGCGGCGAGCGCCTGCAAGGAAAGCTAGTCTAAGTGATAATGTTCAACAAACAATGTGTTGAATATACAGTACATTGTTGTATTTAAGAACAAAAGTTGAACAAAAATACAGTAAATCTGTCACGAAACAGATTCTCTTATCTTTTCTCCTTCCGAACTTTAATAAGAACACTTGATGAACGCTTTTTTAATATTACGTCATTTACATTCGTACACGTTTTATTTTACAAATGAATTAGACCGGATTTTCACGTACGCGCTAAACGCGTGTTTTGCATGCGATTTGACTAAGTAGACAATGGACACATTTCTATTGGGTACTCATAGAAATCGCAAGCAAAGCAAGCCTTATGAAAAATGTGATAAAGAAGTGCTTTCAGTCATACAGAGCAAGGACGGATTCTATTTCAGGAACTTAGTTTGGACGTGTACTAAATAGTTTATTACATGTCTAACACAAATATTAAAAATATAGTATGTGTCAACTACAAAGACAACAAACATAACATTTATTATCCATTGAAGAAAAATGTTTTTATTTATTTATAACATCAATCCAAACATTGAACTGCCGGTCCAGTTCATTTGAGCTACTGGCTGGAGTCAGCTCGAGATGTTAGAATCGTCATTTAAGCCGCCAACTAGACTCGCTCAGAGTAATTTAGAAATTGTCAAATTTGTAAGAGAATATATATATATACTTGGGATATTGAATTTATCGTATTAAAATTCGACTTTGTACGCATTATAAAATATTTTAGTATTCCACTAATAACTTAATGTTTTTTACTCTTAGACCGACTTTTCATACAGGCGCTCGCCGCGTCCTTTGCTTGCGATTTGACTGAATAGCCAATTGAAACACGTGTTTAAGCACGTGTAACACGAGTTTCTATTGACTACTCCTAGCATAGCACGGGCCGAGCGCCTGCAAGAAAAGCCGGCCTAACTATGAATTTAATACCATCACCCACGGCATGAATAGTTGCGTTTGTTTATAGATTCGCTTTGTACTTCAAAGTACAGAATCACTTAATAATAATTTAAATCGTGTTATCTTCGAAATAATAGTGACATCACTTCAAATATTATATATTATTTTGTATAATACTCTTGAATACATATATATTTTTTCGTCATTCAAAGTCGTGAAGGCAATTTTGATTCTTAAAATTATTTTCGAACTACCACTTAAATTATTTAATCCTATGTCATTTGAATAGTTAATATTCGTTATAATTCATATCTGTATGTGTATGATTTTGGAATATATTTTCCCATTTTTATTAATATATCCATTTCCTGCCTCGTGTTTAGCAAATATTTTTATATTTTACGCTAAATTTTGAAAATGCTTAATACAACGTTCGCTTAATACTGTTAATATAGAATAGTAGGAAAAGATTATACACGTTAGTTACAAACAAACAAATAGTAAATTTGTTTTTCTATTATCCTAAACATTTTGTTTATAAACATAATATTAATAAATTGCAATAAAATAACTACGTAACGTTTATAAACACTAACTAATATGAAATACCATTATAACAAAAATAATATAATCAGTAACAAATATAAATTTTAATTTATTTAAAAATAATTATTCTTAAACTTAATGGAACATAAAATTATAAGAACGTATTTTTATTTTTTAAATTAGAAATTGGCACTATAAAAGGCGGTATTGGAGGAATATGTTACATTTTATTCAATCTACGAGATCAATTGAAGGCATACATACTCATTAAATTTTGCTAGCTGACCTAGAGATACATTGATCGATCTCTATCCTTCTGTTGTAAGGGAAACAGTCGACTATTTAGAAACAATCCACTTCCTCTTGATTTATTGATTAAGATTGAAGTTACAGTACAAACAATTATCCTACATAAATAAGTAACTATAAAATTTTCATAACGTTCAAGTAATTTGAACAACCAGGAACATATATAACTTAACAGAACATTTGACTAGAAACGTTCTCCATAATTATTTTCTTAACTGGGATTTTTTTACTGATATACTCCATTGTAAGTGTTTTGTTTTCACAAACAGAAAATATATGCTGTTTGTGAAAACAAAACATATGTTAAGTGAATTTCGTAATTTCTTTGTAGAGAACTATATTTAATATTCGTTGAGAACAGTTTGATTTTATTTAACTGCCTTGTACTAATAATAACTGCCTTGTACATAATAATTATGACTGTTTTGTACTAAAGCAAAAATTAAATATTTAAATTACCCAGTTTGCAAAAACAATTATATATAGTCTGTTATTTTTCAAGCAAATATCCAGCAAAAAAGGTTTGCTATTTTTTAATGCCTGGGAATGGCTGTAAGAATTAAAAGGTAAATAAGGATGGTTTTATCTTGATCATATACTAATATTTGTGGTCTAAGATATAAAGAATATAGATGTACCAAAATCTCAATTTTTAAAATTTTTGGATATTGTTATCTGAAACTGGACTACTCACTCATTTATAGAACATTTAATCATAATATAAAACAGTAATTAATTAAATCATGATCAACCAATGTCATGGTCAATTACGATCAATCATGATCAATTAAATCATGATGTATAAGCAACAGGACAAGAAAAATTACAATGTTTCTTTGTAAATTCGTTACGTACCTTTACCTTACAGATACATTTCTACAGAAACGTTCTGAAGGAGTTAAAACCATTCTCTTTCCTTTATACACACATTTCATTTGAATTTAAATTTTTCACAATTCTCAACAGTCCTTTAGCATTGCAGATAATAAGAAAACACGCTAAAATGTTTCAAAATATCAGAAACTGACATAACTGTGATTTCTTGTTGTGTTCCGTGCAGGAATTTCAAATTCGAAGTCCGCTAATTCGTAAACGAATTATTTACTATTGAAAATTCAGTCAATGATTGATGATCAGATTCAAAATTCGCATGCTACACACTTCAAATGTAAAATCCACTCGATTTAATCATTGTTTTCACTGTACAAGAAATTTATTAGCCAAAGTTGGACAAGAAAATGTAATTGATGAACCGAAAACTAGTATAAAAAAGAATTAGGCTAGATTTGGTTTCAGCAATTCTTACAAGTTAGTTTTTTTTTGGAGCATGTGAATTTCGATTCTTGACCCTTATTTTTTTTTAAAAGTAATCTTGTCTC
Source organism: Lepisma saccharinum (assembly GCA_022664845.1). NCBI lineage: Eukaryota > Metazoa > Arthropoda > Insecta > Zygentoma > Lepismatidae > Lepisma > Lepisma saccharinum. Next base: position 23,998 of record JAGDQP010019235.1, read on the forward strand.
ATCACGATGACACATTATTATAATTTGGACAGAACACACTAAATAATAGATCATCAAGAGAATGTCACTGCCTTTATTTTGAAAGCTTTTGTGTATGTGAGATTATATAAGTAAGTATGTGAAAGACACGAATTGGGAACACTTATTTCAGAGAGTAATACGCAAATGCATATGTGATGAGAAAGGAGTGAATGTAAGAATTAATAAAATTATTTTGTTTTTGAGAAAGTTTTATGTTTTAATAAAAGTTAATTCCCTTCACCAATGTTTTACTCCTCCAATTCTGTCCTTGGAAGCAGATTTTAGCAGATATAACATGCAAACAAAAATAGGATTCTTAAATTATTAACTAAAATTCACAAAGCAAGTGAATAATTGATTTTGTAAAAATCTTAATCCGTCTTAATCTGCACGTGAAGCTAAATTGTATTTACTAAATAATGAATATTATTTGCGACATACATGAAAGTTAAATACTTACTCCCGATTGCAAAGACGTGATTTAGACCATGATTTAGGCTAAGCTACTGCATTCGAAGATTGATGTTTAAGTCTAAGCCTAACTTAGGCTAAGAATAAACTCTGTTTTTTAAATCGACCTTTAGTGATGTTAGATTTACATGTTAGGCGAGGCAGAAAGCTTGAATATGACAGTTTTGCAGCCATGATTAAGGATTAATTATAGTTGTGCACAAACTACATGGCTACGAAAAAGTAAGCACATTCTATTTATGATATTTTCAGTCAATAGTTTTTGTCAAGTGCATAAAAAACTAGATAAATAGAAGCCGATACGTTTGCTGGAAATGTTAGAGCAGTATACAAGTTGTATGACAATGCAGAGAAAGAATTCAAGAAATGGCGTTCTCCTTTTAACGTAATTGAGAATTAAAAATCAAGAAACGCGATTTTTTGTGCCAAGAATTAAATTTAAAACAACTTAATAAAGAATAGCTCTAGATAAGTTAACATAATATGAGATGTGTGAATGTCTTGAAAATGAACTGCTCCGACTTACTATCTTACTATATTAAGAATATCCTGACTTACAATTTCCTTTATAGAAATAGGTCGGGATATTACCCATATTTAAATTATTACACACACCACTTATTTCAATGGAAAACTTCTTCACTATAAACTACCAATCCTTTAAACGAATTTAAATAGGAAAATCATACTTACTAACACAGAGGTAGGTGAATATTTTAATAAAACGTTACGTTACGTAAGCAAGACATATAATAAGCATAATAATTACTATTACTAATAACAAACCTTTAACTAATAACAAATTTAATATGGAAAACAACATTATTTGATCATTATTCTTTTAATTTTTTACTGATTTTTGTTAGAGAATATCACAATTAAGGATAGGGGGGGGGGGGGTTACAAGGATTTTGTTATACATCTCATTCTGTTTGGCGCTGACTGAAGTTACAAAACTATCGAATAACAAAACCTATAAATACTCACAACGATAATCTTAAATATTCATTGCATTGCTGATTTAAATGGTGGATTAATGAATTATAATTTGATTTTCTGAATAAAGGAGACAGTCCTAGTTTTATCCGATTGCTTCAATTATTATAGAAGGAACGAAGAAAAACAAAGTTTACAACTCTATGCAAATGTTGCTGATATTATTAGACGTATAAATAGACTATTTCCATACTAAAATGTCCGCAATATAATAAAGAAAGTTGATCCTTGAGATAAAATTAAATTTAAACAAAAATATTTTCCCAAACTTAATACGGAAAATATATTTTGCACTTTTCCAATATCACTACTGTTTTATTCATTGTAAGTATACAGTGTAATGTAATTAAGTATACTCTTATTTTTATATTAGAAAGTTACACGGTACTTTCTTATAAAATTAAAACATTTTTTTAAAAAAATATTTAAAAATAATTCTAAATATTATAAATAAATAGATAACAGATTAACTAGTTAACAAGTATTGATATTTAAATGGAAATAAAAAAAAGTCGAGATCAAATGTGATATTATCAAATTGAAGTATTCAGCAAAATAACCTATATTCGGTTTGTTTTAATTTAAAACGCCCAGTTGAACGGGCATATGCTATTCGAATCTTGGTTACATTATAAAAACAACAAATTTTTATTTGTAATTGATTTTGTTTACATACATATTTTTAATATAAATTTCGATAATCATCTCTTTGTTGGAAAAATTCTTTGAAACGAATTCGTTTATCAAATATCTTTCTCGGATGGGAACAAATCTATATTATTTGTTTTCTAATAATTTTGAAAGTAAGTTCAACATGCTAATACCACGGCAGTAGTTGTGAAGGAGTCGAATATATAACATTCTTAAAATTGTCTTATCAAAGTTATATATAAATAGTAATTTTCATATATATATACGAAAGAATATACTAATAATAACTTATTTGTTCTGTATGCGCTTCACAGATGATAATTACTATTACTGTATTCACTATAGGACAAAATGTTGTTGATTGTTGACTATAAATTAATGAACAATTTGTTTCATATACATAAATATATCCTAACACAAACAAGAGAATAATAAATATCAATATGTGAAAATATTAAAACAACATACTATACTAGTAATTAAAGTCAATGCATGGACGGAATGTAATTACTTTTAGATTATCAATAATAATAATAATAATCGTAGTACTGTTGTTTTTACATTTAAAAAGTGTCCTTGTCTCAAAAGGAATATGGAATATATATACACATCGTATGTATAATGAAAACTCAAACTCACTCAAAAGACGTGCACAGTAAAATGTCATTACACATAACTTCATATCACAATTTATGTAAAACGTGTTAAATATTTACAATAGGTGCCAGTTTATACGATTGATTTACTTCTTGACACTTTCTCAGTTCGTCCAGTGACGTGTCTGATTCTTTGGTATTCAACTGAATGTAGTGACTCCATTACAGAAATCGGTACAAAATACGCATATTAACTTCAGAGACCAAGGGATACAACTGACATTGCCGAATAAAAAATCGAGGTAATCTTTTATATATAATCCGAAATATATTTGATACAAAAGTGTCAGTACTTTGTACGAAGAAACATTGAACTTTAGTGTGTCCATTACAAAATATGATAGTTTTGTGTAAAATATATTATATTATATTTCGGGTTATATATATGAAAAGATATCTTGATTTTTTTATTCGTCAATGTCACTTGTATCCTTTCGCTTCTGGTGTCGACATATACACTGCATACATGATGCATCTGTCTATTATCTTTTCACGTATCGGAACATTTCCAAATTTGTGTACATCCCAATCACTATTAGAGATGGCCAAACAGATTCTAATTTGACAAGTCCGGATCCAAGCATTCAGGCATCCAGATCCCGAAGTAGATCTTGATCTGGCCATTTCTAAATTCGCTACTTGTACTCAATTCAGTTGTAAACAAATTTATCAACATTTTTACATTACTTTTACAAAAAAGATATATATTTTTAATTATAAGATAATTTTAGACATATTAATAACACAGAAAGAAACTCCAGACTGCTCGACAAGTACTATATGACCCTTATTAATTACTATATTATATTGCTGTTTTACAGATTATACAAAACTTAAAGTTAGTTTTATTTTAAACAGGAAATTTCGTTTAAGATTTTAAAGTTCCGTTTGATATTGTGATTTTTTTAAACTTAAATTATTCTGGACGCCTTTTTGTCTATTAAAATTATTTATAACTATTTTCTACGTTTTAAATGACAGCGGAACACTTCGTGTAAAAAAATGAACTACAAAATCTTCGTCAGGTAGGAACAATATCTCTCTTCACCTCACGGTCTACCACCATGCTATCTGCTTTAATTCTTCTGTGTCTAGAGAGACATCTCTCACAAAAACGTCTGACGAAATTGTGAAACGTAAAAAATTTTAAAAAAATAATACAAGTGATTTCATAAAGTCTGCCAAAAGTATGGAATTTCCCAGGTACCTTAGTAGCGCAGTGATAAAACAGAAAGAAAATAAACAAAAAGAAATATGTCTTGGGCAATTTCAGGGAGGGAAATGTAATCGAGATCTTTTTTTTTTCAAAAAGGATAGCACAAATAAAGAAATATTTATTTGCTTATATTGATACAAAGTGCAATCGCAAATATCGTATATATGTACAAGAAAGTAGAAAATGACACCAGGTTGACATTAAGTTCGTATCAAGAACAATATGTCTGTTTAATAGTAAAGTCACATTCTTTCTGTTGCCACAGGTAACCCTGTAACACTTTGTGTCCAAAGAAGGATATCTGTATAAATTAAAAGTTTATTTTCAAAAGGACACATGCCTAGTGGAGTAAAGTTTCCAGTGGGCGTAAAAAATGCAATTCTGTGGGAAAGCAAGCACCATAATTGTGCTCTAATGTCTCTAGTTGCAATATTAGATCTTTCACATAATGATAATATTGCATTTTTTACACCTACTGAAAAATTTGCTCCACTGGACATGTGATCTTTTGAAAATAAGCTCCTCAAATTAGTTTATCCATCATCACAAACAAAGCCTTGTTAAAATAAATATGGAACATTCATTATTCATCCGTAGTGAATGTGCTTATTAATGGTATAATTCCAGACACCCATAGCCAAAAAGTTCACAACATTAAAAGAAAAGAAGATAGATGTTTGTGAATTCCCTCCAACCGACTATGAGTAGTTCAAACAAGGAACCAACTATTTTGTTTGAGATAGAGAAACCACACAATTCATGCACTAGTACTGCAGGGTTCACAAAGTATTTTATTAGGTGAATCTGCCAACCCTACAGTACTGTATCCTCTTCGGACAAGGAGTTCTTATTCGATACAAAAAATAATCGAAACGGATTTGTATAATTTCATGGCTATTACTTTGAGTATTCAATTACCACCTATCAAGTCCAATGTGATGGCAACAAGTGTTTGGATAGATTTCTAATAGGTGCCGTGGGAGCGAAGCTGATGTTGTGTCAGAAGTTTCGCTAGTAAGAAGATAACAAAACAGGTTCGCTAATATTGTATTTAAGGAGATATGCTAGTTGGATGTCCCTGACTTTTTCGCTTTTCATGGATTAGGTAACCGGAAACTGTTACATACCAGTTTAGTGAAACCATATTATTGCTTTGTGTTTTTAACAAGTATACAAGTTGAAAAATGTAAATTTTCAAATAAATAAATATTATGGACTTATTATTCGCGTATGTACTTTGTCTAGTCATATTATCCCCTCCAATTCTCTCCTAAAAAAACAACCATAACAACAAGCTCACTTCTAAGTTTTTGCAGCTAGTTTTTAAATTACAAATATTTTAAATTTCCTTCAGAAAGGATATTTTATTACAGTAACCTGTGTCTCATTCATATGTCTTTCACCACCATCCCAGGTTGGGAACCACTAGACCTTTATATGAACTTTTTTTAAATGTCCCTGGTGTCATCAATACTTTGAAACAATCGGTACGAGAAAACAATATATACAACAACTAATTTTTAAGACTACTATAAAAATATATGTATGTACACACAAACACACACACACATACGTACACGTAAACCAACCACACACTCTTTGTACAGAAATACCACTCTTCAGTCATCTTCTTAAATCGACCCAACCTCCAGTTCACTCTATATCAATGGAAGTAACCTGGTCACTAAGTGATTACTGTACATAGTACAGATCGTTGTCACTCGATTCTCATAGCTTCATAACCAACTCTGATAGAATTTGAGAATAATTATGCTCTACGTTCAATGATGGTAACGAAACAGATTTGTCACCGTCCCTCAAGGACACCATGGCTAACACCTGAAAAGAAAGGGTAAATATATTGGTAAGAAACATTTGTAAACTTCCTAATTGAGAGCATATTTTCTATAGAATGTCTGAATACTATTAATTGAACAAACTCTTAAAACTTAAACAGATAACTTCGCTGACAAGGCAAGATGAAAAATGTATATACAAAACAGATAATCTTTTATAGCTGCGACACTCTATCATCGTCTCATTCAGACTAAACGTTTAATCTGAGTGACACTGATAGAGTGTCGAAACTGTGACGTATTATCTGTTTGTATATATATAATAAATCACAGCCATATTCAATCCACGAGGCCTCTCCCCGAAGGGAGGAGTTGGTCTACTGCTCCCACGCTGACCAGACGGGTTGGGAGAGGAGAGCCGAAGCTCTCACTGTGATCGCCACTGTCTTTTATTCAGAGCAGCTCCAATTTATATATACATATATATTTGATCTTACCTTGTCAGCGAAGTTATCTGTTTTAGTAACAACATTCACAAGGCCTAAATGTTGTTATATTCTTGAAATTTCTGGTACCGCCAACCATTCTCTATTTACGTGCTGTGAACATTTTTGTCAAATACAGCACACAGAGTAATAGATAATACGGCATTTAATAATACATCTTAAATATCTACAACCAAATAATAACATTAATTTAGTAAAAGTACATGTGAATGTATAATACAACACGTTTGATGAGACATCACTCTGCATATTCCGATATTAAGGTAAACACACTAGTAATGGACAGTGTACCAGTAATGGGCACTTGAAGAGAAAAGTTCTAAAATACAATTTTCCTAAGGACAGTAATCATTCTACCTGCATGGGAAAATTTAATATAGTATGTTCTGATGCCACTGAATATTATTCGCTCGTCATTGGTTTCATCTGATATTTCTGACATGATGTTGAAGTTAGCTCCATGGTTGCACCCGTGCGCCCCCACTTTCCCGACCATTCGACTAATGAAAATAGGATACAGAAATTGCGCCTTGAAAAGCGTAAAAGAAAAAAAAGGGGGTATTGCTCCCTGATACTCGAGTAATTTGTCACCCACTGACAATACTAGCAAAAAAAGTTAAAATTATTAAGAGTTCATGTCATTTTTATCGGTTATTATGAGATGTTACAAAATTAATCTTTTCACGTTTGTTCAGTTCTACAAGTTGCATAATTCTACAAGTTGAGAACTGTCACAAAGTAAAGTTTGTAAGTGAGAAAGTTGACATTTTCTACTGGCCATTTGTTGAATGTGAATTATTATTTATGGCCTTTAGGCATATTTGACTTAGTTCGAGATAGGTTAGGGGAAACGGATGTGACGAGGAGTCGGCCAGGACCTAATTGAAAGGAACCATTCCAAGCATTTGCCTGTGTGACAGGAAACAAAAATCATGCTTGTGTCTGTTGTGTTAAGCATACTATTTATAATCTGAGCGTTCACATTCTGTTTCAATACAGATTTTGAAAAACAAAACATTGGTTAATAAAAAATGCAGAAAGACAAGTAGGTCAATTGAGCGACCGGAAATCGAAGCCGGGTCCTCCAGTTGCATGTTGCATGTCAGCGGTAATCTGCCATTGAACTGTCACCGCAACAACCAATTTCTCTTAGATATTGGATATTCCTTAGACATGCAATTCCAGAAGTATTCCTCAATTCAAATCTTCACATAGAGCGGAGTAATGCAATTGGGGACCCGGATTCGATTTTCGGTCGCTGCAGTGACTGGCCTATACATGCATTTTCAACATGTTACTATATAGAGGTTATTTGTATAAGAAAGAAAATTGTTTAGTATTGCCTTCAATGGGATTCTACAGTATATTAACATGATCCTGTCTATTTATAAATATGTTTAATATTTTTGTGTACCCCGTTTCTTGTTAAATGTGTAATTATGAGCAGCTGTCCACATGCACAACTATATTAATTTCTTCTGACAGAATCATGTTTTCTGTATATGAAGTGTAGTAGTTACTGTTGTACACATGATAAAATTCAAAATATAGTTTATTAAATTTGGGCCCGGATACCTAACTTATGTGCTTAATTTTTATAATAATTATGTAATATGTGTTCAAAAATGTAAATAAAAAAAATGTGTATGTGTTCAATATGAACGAAAAGTGACAATCTATATTTAAAAACTACTAATAACACAAAATAATACACTGCGTACTGCAATTAGTGTTATATGAAAGGCAGTGCTATTAATTGTTTATATTCAAATGCTCTTAGGTGAGAAAAACCGAAAACCTACATCAAATTTGGTAGTTTTGGAATATATAGTAAATAATGCTTTATGGAGTCTGCATATACGTTACATGAAAAATTGAAACAAGAATGAACTGTTACTGCCACTTACAAACATATAGTTTTATTTATCTAAAGGATTCCAGATACAATCCAATTTCAGTCATTTTTCACCGGACATTAACCATTTTACATCGGCATCGAACCTCTTCCTGATATTACAGTGTAGAGCACTTTGCATTTTCTGATTTTCAAATAGAAGGGAATGTCGACTGTCAGGTACAAAGTTTTATAACGCGAGAAACTTCTTTCTGCATCACACGATGTTATCACCACAAATTTGAACTTCGATAAACAATTAGTTTTAAAGAATGCTACGGTAAGGATTTATTTGTATAATATATGAAAATTTCATACAAATTTAAAAAAATATGTATGCCGAAGTTTAAACGTAGAAAATACAAGAAATTACGGAAAACTTTAAATTCAGTCAGTATTACTTTAAAATTAATATATTTACTTAAAATCATTATACACGAAATTAATTTGTTTAAAAAAATCGTAAAATATGTATGCAGGGAGAAAATGCATTTAAATGTGTATTTAAGTATAAAATGTGCCAAAATATGTAAAAAATAAATGAGAACAAATAGTCCAAAACTGATCACAATCAGTCAGTTCGCAAACGTATGAATACATTTCAACAATTAAAAAGAATCTTAATTAAATAATTATCAGGCCCCATTTATTATATATAAATGGTGTACAACAATATCCTGTTATTTATGAAATCTCACTTTTGAAAACTCCACTAGAAGATCATAGGGCCTACATATTTTACAGTGAAACAAATGTTCAAGCTTCTTGTCCCCCCTCACTTCTGACCGGCAATTGCCGTCCATGTGCATTGAACCTATTCTTCCATGCATTCTATTAAGCAAGTGATTAAGGCGAGAGCTATCGTTTTTTTATTCATGAAATTACAATAACGATTACTTTTGTTGTGCTGCACTATTATCCATTACGAAATCTCTTGGTTTCAAGTATTTAAATTACCAAACCAATTATTATACCTTAGATCTGTTATGCAAAGCAGGGGGTGTCCATTAGCGGAACGGAAAAGTCAGTTTTTGTCCAGTTATGGACACGCACTATTCATTACTAGGTTGAAATCAGAATCCTTCATTTATTGATTTGATATTAACGTCCTAAGCGAGCGGGTGAGCTTTTAAGGACGGGAATTACAGTTTTGGTAAAGTGGGCTCCGAGCCACTTCGTTCAATAGCTCTCAGCGGAAATTGAACTCGTAACACGTCCGCAGAAAATGAGCGCGTTAAACTCTCCGCAATTCCGAGGGAGAAATCATAATTCTGTCAGTTGTTTTATTTCAACTTCGGAAAGATTATTTACTCTTCATGACCATAAGTTTGTCAAGAAATTTTTTGGTCCCATTTTTTCAATGGTGGACAATGGGATGCCTATTAATGAAATAATTTGTTTTAATATTGGAAACTATTCATGGCAAGTTGGAATTTGCATTTTTATGGCCACAAGGAATCTATGGCTCAGGCCGGAACATGGTAGGGGAAAGGAGTCGGACAGGTCTAAGTTGAAGGTACCATTAGGGAATTTACCTGTTATGACTGAGGGTAAAAAACGTTAAAAAACCTCAGTAAGGATGCTCGATAGTTGTTTTCGAATCCAGGATCTTCGGAATGATCACTCAGTGGAATTCCATGAAACAATCAGATAATCGAAGAACAGCATTAAACATATAATCATGTTTATTACTTATATTCGAAACATCAGCAGTGATTATTTAAATTATTTTGAGCTACACAGTACGTCTATTGCTGGGTGTCCATTACTGGAACATTCCGGTTGTTTTTTCCATGTCCACCACTGGTACAAAAACAATGTTAGACAAAACACGTGATTTCCTGTCACAGTAGATGTTGATGAAAGTAATGGGTAGAAATCACTAGAAGAAAGCATGGAGAACGTGTAACATTTGATCAATACATGAAGACTGTATTTGAGTTAAAAATTATAACGGTGAAAAGTATCCTTAAAGTGTGCGTTTACCTTATATATTTTTGCAAAATAATACTAAATTACTGAAAGTACTTCCTAGTAATTATTGTAACTTTTTTCATATTCCGGACATAATAGAGCCTTCATCTTTCGTTTCATTTGTCGTTGTTTTTTAAGTATTTCCGTTAATATCGTTATAAAAGAATATGATAATATTGTGATTTTTTATAAAATCGCTTGTTTCCTCATTTTCCAAATTAGAAATAAAAAGCTTATCGTTGAATGTTCATTTAGGTTTAAAGTGTCCAATTTACTTCTTTGATGAATTTGTCATATTTATAAGAGCAAAGTTCTTGTTTTCCAAAAACGTATAAATTTATTTCATAGTTGCAGTGGGTGAAAAGTATTGGCTAAGAGCAATATGCCCACAATGCGAGAGAAGTATTAAATAAGAACAGTAAGCCAAAATGTTTAGTTGTAAATATTCAATGTGCTTTGCGTTGTAATAGCTGCTAATAAATAAGTGTAGGAATGGAGAATATTTCTATGTAAGAAATAGATGCGTTACTACTGCAGAGTTAAAGAATAGTGTTGCTGTAGTTAATTGGATAAAGAAAGCAACACTGATTTATATGTAGTAAAGTATGAGCTTGTTGTGCGAGCTGATTAGAATTGTTCTGTGCAAAAGAAACTAAAACTGTTTTGAAAGTGTTATGAGTAATAAATGGGTGAACTGCAGATACTCCCCGATGACCAAACGATTGTTGTTGTTTATCAAGGCTGTATTAAAATTTAGATGGTTTGCTAAAGATTAGAGCACATTAGGTTAAGTCCGATTTATGCAATTTCCAGAGAGGAATTTCCATTCCTCAGCACGTAGTATACCGTATTTTATGTCTATTGATATCCCAGGTCTGGGGGTTATTTTGAGAAGCATAGCCTGGGAAGACTTTTCCAGAGAGGGGGAAATCCCAACCATTCCCCCTTACAAATCGAACTCTGGGTTAAGTAACACAAAAGAGTACTTCT
>JAGDQP010019236.1:12205-25678 GCA_022664845.1 Lepisma saccharinum
ATATTCATATCGTAATTCTACATCTCCAATGCCGTCCAACATTAAACGACTCCAAGATTTGTTCCAAACACTTCCAGCTAATCAATTCATTTCCACAAGTACAGTTATCTCCCATGTCCAATGTTAGTTCATATTCACTTCCGGCTCAATTTCTTCACTTATGTAATGCTCCACAAACTCCTGAACAAAGTTAAATTATAATAATCTCGAATCATAGATTCTCGTTTTTATAAACATTACATTGTAATGTAAAGCAATTATTAATGAGTAAGTCTATGTACATTTACTTTCCAAATGCAATATTTAAGAGTTTCGGATTGGAACAATTCGAAGTTCTTAAATAATTACGAGTATTTTATACGAACCTCTTAAAATAATATTCTAATTAAATTTTAAAATATACAAGACTTGCACTGTGGACAACAGCTTTAAATGATCTCGTTATGAAGTCGAAACAATTTAAATTATTTCTTAAATTATAAATGTATTCAATATTTGTTAAGCAATAAGAACGAACAATGCCTAAGCATTGAGAGCATATTCAAATTCGTAAACTGAGATCTTCTCCCACGTTCTTGACACTGTCTTGGCTAACAACAGACTATTTCAACATTCAATACTTTATTGTGATCATAATAAAAGCGATGTTCGTTAAAAAAAACACGCTAAATTTAACTCTGGCAACTGTCATAATTTACGAGCTTTCACACAATAGCCCCATTGTAAATTAAAAAGCATCACTAAGCAAAACAATAAGGTTTCATGCAGGAACGCAAACGATAGGGGAAACGGGCAGGTGTTAGTTACTCTCATAAGAATAACCAATAGCCTAATCTACCGCCCCCTCTACTCAAGTGTCTGTGGACTTACGCCGCCTTACTCTGTATAGATTGGCACAAACCGACATTTCTAAACATTCTTCCTATTCAAATTATCAAAAAGGTTAGGACATTTTTGCGTTTTACAGGTTAAAACCAGTTTTTAAAAAATCATGTAAATATCGACTGATCAGCTGAGGTGGTTTCCTTGATAGTACAATTATATTGTTAAACTAAGCTTTATTTTTCTTTGCCTTCGCAAAATTGATCAGAACTTCCTCAGAAAAATTTCATGGGCAAAGTCGTTTCCTATGTTTAGTAATGAAAGCGAAAAAAATCGGGCATATTTATTTATGGCTTTTGGATAGGGGTGTGCTCCAAATAATTTAACTGAGGCCCCGAAGGAGAAAAGGTGTAATATTTTTCAGCAATCCCTATCTGGCTTAAATTGCTACAAATATCCTCCTTCACAAGTCACTAAACGCAAGGAAAAACCACCAAATAAAAACATGTTGGGGCGGTAAGCCAGCTGGTCTCGGGTTCGAATCCCGGCTGGGGCATGGATGTGGATTTTAACTAGCATCACATTCATAATCGTGACGGGCCGAGGTCAAAGTTACTAAAAATGGCCCATACAAAAATCAAGGTTACAAAGTTTTACCAAATACTTACACATACTCGTGCATGCGCGGTGACTCATACAGTGAACATGTTATTCATGGTACTGCTTTTGCATACTGATTGAACATTGGCGTATTGTCCTTATACTCAATAATGAGAGCTTTGTGAATGACTGCTATAGGACGTGCTTAAATTAGAAAATTACGTTCATTTAATGCTTTGCTCGCCAGCAGTTTTAACAAAGGTCTCGGAGCAAATATGGATATCTAACGGGACACCCCACTTGTATTATTCAATCCCTACCAAGAACAAAAAAAGCCAAAGTGAAAAAAGTAATATCCCTTTGAAGTATCCTTTCTAGAACCGAATGAATGTTAATATCTCAATTGCCCAACAGTGCACACAAAGTTAGAAACAGGCCGTGGTAAAAACAGTTTTTTTGCTGACTACGTGTACCCGCCAAAATACACATTATTGCCACTGATTTGTGACCAAATTTCACTTAGCTTTAAGAAAAACAGCTAAGAGTTTTTCTTAAAGTAATTTTGTTATAGTATTAAAGTATTCTATTAACAAACATATATTTCTTGCTCTGAATTATTAGTGAAATATGTCCAATCAAAATCATACCATTTTATAAGAAACCGATACTCGCTCATCAAAAGGCCGCTTGGCACATACATATGGCAAAATTTAAATCATACAGGAGCTTTTTCATTTTTTATTTATTTATTTTTTTCCCCCATTTAAAATGTGTAATGTGCACTTTCAAAATGATGTACAAAATGTCAGACTCTTGTAACAGTTCCATTTCTAGAAGCTTGCTGGCTAAACCTTTACATATCTGCCGCAGAGGCAATCATAGATTCAGTCACAAATCGAAACATTACGTTATACATCTTTATTTATAGTAATTAAACTTTTTTTCTGTAAATGTGTTCAGCTTCAGATAAATTCGAGACCATTTTATTATTAATATTATTTTTCAAACAACTCTTCTTAAGGATAAGCATTATCTTGTCTGCCTTCTATGTTAGTCGCTATCGGTGTTAGAAGCCGACCGAATGCTGTAATTCAGTGGTTCTCAAACTTTTCCTGATTGCACCCCCATGCTTCTGACTAAAATTCTGTGTCCCCACGGTAGAATTTCTCTGACAAGTAAGCCTATCGATGCTTCAAAGCGCTTTTTGACTAAACTTAGTAAGGAAGTGCGGTACATCAGGAAAACACCAGGAAGTGTGATTAAAAGTGCTTTCGTCCATAACGACACGCAGTGGTGAAACGTTTGGTTCATAAGAATAAGCATTTATTGTGTGATCTAAGTAGGAAAACTTGCGTTTATTTATAAAAAGTTTGAAATAATGGAAACAAATACACATACTGGGGAAATGGGTTATCTTTTAAAGGGTACGTTTGTCATGGCTGCCATTTTGAATCTTGCTCGATTTTTTAAATACGAAGGTGGTCATGTTACATATCAATCTGGGTTAGAAGCTTACCAGAAATACATTGGTGAAGCCAGTTTTGCCATACATTTATTTTTGAAAGAGATAATGAGATGTGACTTTAACATGCGTAGTTGCTTGAAAAGTCTGGAATACTCTATTGTTCATGAAACAATGCAAGAAATGAAAACCCATTGCACAAGTAATTAGTATTGGGAACCATGTATACAGTACGCATTACTTGTGCATTTTGTTTTCATTTCTTACATTGTTTAAAAAATAGCAGCGTATTTCTGAACAATGAGCTACGCATACTAATCTTACCTCTCATTATCTCTCTCAAAAATGAATTTATGTTAAAACTTACTTTATCAATGTATTTCTGGTAAAGTTCTTGCCCAGATTGTTTCATGACCTCTTTTCTATTTCAAAAATTGAACAAGGTTCAAGATGGAGGCCATGAAGAACATACCCCCTAAAAGATCCATTAATGCTTATTTGTTTTCCATTATTCCAAATATTTTATCAATAAACGTGTTTTCCTACTTAGATCACCCTATAAATGCTCATTCTTATGTAGCAAATTTAGCCAATGCGTCTGTCTTTACCCACACAGCACACAATATTGAATTAACATTTTACAAACGTTGAAAGCGTTGAATTTTGACTATGTTGTATTTGGTGACGTTGAATTATATATTTTATCAACGTAATTTAATAAACGTTTATTAAACCTTGATTTTAAATTGTGCTCTTAAACGTTCTAAAATGGTGGAAAGCACAACATTGATTTAACGTTGATTCAACGTTGAATGCTTCTGAATTTTCCTAATCTACAGAAACAATTTTCAGTGATAGTTTTATGCTTAAACTTCACTAGGTGTTATATACTACATTTTTTCTTGATGGAAATGCACTTCCATTTGACATCCATACAATGCCTACGCTATGCGTTTGTCTTTTGTTCTCTCAAGTCTAAACGGAAGGCGCTTCTTCTTTGTTTGTCTGCTGACATAACTCCAACGGTGTGGCGGAGCTGGAAGGCATTTTAGTTTGAGGAAGGATGAAAGATACAAGATAGTATACTAGAAAAGGGGAATGGCATCATGTGAATATAATCTTATTTTCCTATGTTGTATCAGTTATATGTGTTTAAGTTTTCGCCAATCCGAGAAAATCAGTAGTAAACAGGATCAAGTTATTAAGGAGTACTTTCAATACGCTATATTTCAGTAGCAAAACGCACTTATATACGATGTATAGCGTGAAAGATGTTGGATGCATTTTAATATCTGTCGCATGAAGAAGATACCTGGAAATTAGACGCGAAGAATGTAGAGAAATGGTCCATTGTGTGGTATTATTTTACAGAGAGTACAGAAGCAGCATATTGGTTATGCAAATAATGCTATTAAATTGCCCTTGTACACGAGAAAAAACTTGCTTTTGTACACGTTGGTGAAAGGGTGAAAAGTTTCTGTCAATATGTATAATCGAAGAGTAGTAGCGAGATCAACTAAGCAACTATAGCCCTGTTGGTAGAGTATTATTTCACATTTAGAAGATTCTCCTGGGTTCACTCAGAGCATCCTGCCCTTCTTCTACCAGGGCGGTATCTTCAAAGTAGGCCTTAGCCGGCTTCGATCCCACATCCTTTTACCTATACTATCCTGTTTGTGACAAATACGCCTAAAAGCCATAAATAAAATTTAAATTTAAAAAAGGAGGGCGGACAGAAAGAAAAAATCAAATAGCAACTCATTAACATTGCCATGTATGGTTTTTCTCCAGGGTGGTTATGTATAAATTCATATTAGGGTGATGTTACCAGCTTCCGTCCCCTAGAGTTTTGAAAGTAAATAAATAAGGTTTCTGGTGTGTGGATCGCGCAACTCGTGTTTCTACTAAATCGTTTCGATGTTCAGAAGCAGACTGCATTCTCATTGACTGTTTCAAATTGTGTGAGACTCAGTTATTCAGTGTTGGAGTGTTGAACACATACATTCAGTATCCATTGTCTACATCGTTAGTAGGTAGAGAAAGCGCAGTTATGTATCGATGAACCTTTTAAAATTAACATACTAATGTTAGCTATAGATAGATGCACACACGTTGAAAGAGGAAACCTTTGTAATCACAGTAGAAAAAAATATGTTTACGGCGGGTAGTTATTTCGTGGCGGGATTTCTGGTGCAAAGATTTGGCGTGGAGCCAGTACCTGGCCATTATGGCTGTTAACTGGAATTAAACTTAATAATGTATGGCACCGTTTCCGGCCACCGCAAAAACTATTGCAGAATGGGGTGAAGGTGACCAATATTCAGTTTTTAACTATTATCTCAACTTTAATTATTTATTTATGTGATGATGATGATGTGCCCTAAAGAAGGTAAGGTTCCTGGGCACGTGAACCGAAGGTGGTTTGCCATTGCTTTCCGTCGGATGAATATGTAATAAGGACGGGACTTACAGTTTACCGTGGGCTGTAAACTTTCTGTGTCTCCACCGGGAATCGAACCCGAGATCCATTGATTACAAGGCAGGGAGTCTTACCACTCAACCTCCCAAAAGGGTCTGGATTAGAAAATGGGTTTCCATTTAGAAAACGAGTTTTTTCGACCGTCTAGGATTTTCTATCTTTTGGTTCGGATGAAGGAAACATTTCTGTGTGTGAATCTTGTGCGGAGTTGATTTTGAAGTTTTTACGACCTTCAGGCAGCTTGGGCTCAGGCGCAGATAGGGTGGGGAAAGAATGTTGGAAACTACTCGGTCAGGGTCTATATTGTAGATACCATCCCGGCATTTGTCTTGCGTGAGTGACGAAAAACCCTTGAAACCCCTCAGTCAGGATAGGCGGTCCTAGATCGTCTCCAGGACCTTTCGATTGCAAGGCCAACCCTCTACCAACAGAGGTTCTATCACTCGATTCTGGCGGGAGGGGAGAATAACACCCTACATGGTTATAGACTATAATGTTACGCTAGGTCTTGGTAGTTTGATTCGCCGTGCATGTCTTGAATTGGATTTTTTGAGTGGGTGCGGATTACCAACAGCTTTGTAAGTGTGAAATTAGAGGATTTTATCTACGACTCAGTTTTTTTTTAGTTTAATATTATTGTTGTTAGTCTGAACCTGACAATTTGTAAGTTTCTTCTCGTTTCGTTTTGTATTGGGGTTTGGTATTTTATGTTTTGTTGAAATAATAAATGTTAAGAAGTTTTAGAATACTTTCTTAATGAAGTTTAACTATGTGTTTTATAACGATCTAAATAATTATCCTTCGAATGTTAGAAATAACCGTGTATATTGTGCTTAATGACCATATTTTCTCAGTCATAATTTGGGACTGATCTTACCAGGATCTAACGGACCACTCCCCTCCGCCTCCTATTTGTGAGTGGCTGTGAGACCAACCCAAGAAATTGTTTTTATTCAGTTCAGAACACTAGCTTAAAGTTGTGTTTTGTTAGGAACTACCTCGGCTTGAAAAATTTTACCAACTTTAGAAGTTTAAACTAGCCTATTTTCTTAGTGTTGAGCTGTTATAATAACTGACTTGTAGTAATTGTTATATAATGCTATTAGTAATTTATTGTTTCAGTTACTATAACTAAACTATTTTCAAATTAGTTCATCACTTATTGCTTATTAACAAGTTTTATCAAAATTGGAGCATTTTAATATTTTTTCGGAAACCCGGACACAACAATGCTTTGGTTGTTTGGCTCTGAGAAGCTCTCATTCAAATTATTTTATGAATTTTAATTTAAGGCTTTCCAAGAGCTTCTACATGACTTTAAGAGACTGACATAATTTATTAATACAGAAAGAACGAGATTATCATAAATAAATGTCTAATCTTATTCCAATATTATTAAATGTTGCTTTTTTTGTAATAATACGTTTCCTTATACAATTTCGTTCTTATTTCAATTCACCAACTTGAGATCAATAGGCTGCCTTCTTGAGACTTCTTACAAATGAAGTATAAGAAAAATACAGCTGGGAAGGTAGGAAGTGGACAGAAGCTTTACGTGAAATGGAAGATGAAAATCATGGCCCGTGAGTATTTTATAATGAATTGTAACGTAATATTATCATATTTTACTAATGCTTTTGTATCATACAGTAATATATGAACGTCTCGGGCAACAAGTAGATAGGCTTAAGCGCTATCAGAAATTTTTCACAGTATATCGAAAAGAAAATGCAATCATGTCTAAAACTTAAAAAAAATGTTTGTAAAAATGTTCTTTTTCTGATATACATGCAATCATTTGGACAATAAAAAAAGATGCAATGATTCTTTTTAGATTAAGAGATTTTCACTTTTGTTTCCGCTCTATTTTTTTAAATTATAGCTTTTACGATTTTGCAATGATATATACCTAAAAGCGATGCTAAACTAACTGATGTCATTAGAAATTTAATGAATATGTGAAGGCAGGAAGCGGGAAAACATAGCAGGGAAACGAATAAGATGTGGCATTAAATTCACGAAGTAACATTAAAGGAAGTCGTACGAAAATTTATTAGTAATTTCGATGTTAGTGTTCAATGTAGTATAACAATGTAAGCTGATAATTTAGTTTCTTGTTTTAAATAAATTAAATTAAATTGATTTAAGTAACGTGAAATAGTAATTGTAACTTGTGTTCAGTACTGAACGTGTTTCTAACTTCTAAGTAAATAGAGAAATGAAGGCTGATTATTTTACAATTGTTTCGCAGAAACTGAACGCTAGTTAAAACACTATTTTACTAACTTCAACAAAATGATTTTTTTTACAATGTTGTGTTAACATTAGTAGTGTGTCTAAATAGTTTAACCAAAGCTAACAATGTGAAAAAGAAAGCAAAAAAGTACATCCACATTAAAAAAAACTTTTGTTCTAGAGCCATGGTAGTTTATCGTTATTAACAGTACAATAAGTGCATCGTGCAAATATTTTAATATTCCAAAATTCCGCAATGGGTGCGCAAGGGATTTATCAAAGGAAGGTGATTCCGGAATAATTATGAATTAAAGCTAGGTCGAAATGAGCATGAATTAAACGACTTCCTGTGTGAGTAAGGATGACATACGTCATCCCCAGCATCCAATTGGACAGATATATTCAATCTCTTTGACAACAACAAAGTAGTAGATGCCAGACTTTTGCCCTTTTTTGCTGCTACTGCTATTATATGGCCTTGAGGCTGTTTTTCGTTATTTTCTATTGTTGATATAGGTGTTATGCAGGTAGTCTATAAGTTACATACAGATTGAACCAGAGGAAGAGGAGATATGAATCAATGAATGAATTATGAATAAATTGAATATTTTAAATTTTATCGGCGGCCATTTTATCATTTGTAGTGTGGCCCGCTCCGCTCCGCGTCGATTGCCCGGCCGCGAAACCTGGTATCGCAGAAAACCATAGAACATATGGTAATAGATTATATTCCATGTAGTATATGGATATTTAGGAGGAACTTGGATTTATTTTGAAGTGGCTTACATTATTTTATTTTGAAGGAGAATGCATTCGCCGTCATTGGTAAGCATACACTTATATGTCTTATACATCGAAGATCTCTTGTCCAACTAACGTTGTTCAGTTTTATCTTTCGACGATTCGCGCATGTGCGCAGTTTTTTTGTATTGTACCTACGGTGGTCGCGGAGGGGGAAGAAGCTTGTTTGATGCTAAGGTTCGTGTTACAACACGCTCCAGCATTTCCAAGAATTTAATTGTGCAGGTGTTAGCTTGAATGGACAATGACTCGACGCGGAGTTTTTCTTTGTATCTCACCTACGGTGGTCGGGGGGACAAGTTGGTTTTCAGCTGTGCTAGTTGGGTAGCGGTTTCTCTTTATGTCTGGGTCATTCATGTTTCGCCATTCGTGTCATTGAGAGGCACGTGACGACCTTGCTTAATGCATGAATGACCATGCCAAAAATATCCATAAAATACATAGGCAGTACGATGTTTCTTATCGTACCCATCCACTCTGAATCGTCCAAATTGAACTTCAGCCGTAAGAATAAAAACAACATTTCTTATGTATTCAATGTACTTTAACCATCGTAATGGTTTCTTACTCTGGTGTTACGGTGTCGATATCCGAACAGGGTAATCAGAGGAATACCTTCCTCTTCTAAATGTAAAGATCGAAAGCATTCCATAGCACACGCAGCAATAATACTTACTTGAAGAAAACATTGGTTCCCTTTAGTCTTTTGTTCAATTAGGTCCGAGAATTTAATTACCGCCTCGCACAATATACGAACATCGTTCCTGCAGTATTCTAGCATTTCACTTTGCAAGTTAAAGGTAAGGTCTGTTTGCAGACACTCCCCATGCCAAACCTTTAAAGCTTCGCGTTCAATTTATGATTTTCCTTCATCATCAAAAAGTTCAAGTTTTGGCCATTCTCCATTGTAATATTGATTGTCCTCAGTTTTCAACAAAAACGGGAAATCTCCCTTATTTCCACTTTCACCTAATCCCATATTAGCCGGCAATTTAGATAATTTAACGGACATAAATAAATTTGTATCTTTAAAAGTAATATTGCGCACTTATTTGGATAATTTTCGCACCTTGGGTTATTATTTGAGGAGAATTTTTTGCTTTTCAATGAGTGCACGAGCAACAAACACGGAATCGAATTTCGTGGCATTAAGCTCCAAACAGTCAACTGCATTAAATCTTGGACCTTGACTGAGAACATGTTTTACAAAAATTTCAATATTGTAAAACACAGTCTCTTTCACCTCGTGAATTACCGCATTGAAAGCATTTGCAATTATCCTCCATATGGTTCTTACATTTAAAACAGCGGTGTGAGGCGCATATCAGGTTTGGCCGGTGTTCACGTTCACCTTTCTCTTCTCATTTAGTAACATGGTCTCAATATCATACACTATAGGGCAAAAATCAGTTTTAGGTTTCGGTTTCGTCTTTTGTAAGAAACAAAAAAGATCCTCATTAACGTACAACGTGCAGATAGTGAAGAATCGATCTCCACAGACATGAGGGTTATTACGCTTCCTTTTTCGGGTATCGATCTTTACACCACACTGTTGACACAATTTAGCATAGCAGGTTTCCCCTCGCCTTCGTGCTATGGTTATTATAACATGATTGCGAGGGGAAGGTCTTTAAACAACTATTACAAGTAATGGGTCTCTTATTAGTTTCTCAGAAGTTTCAAAATTATGGTACTCCTCACAATGTTCGCACATGTATTCGCACTTATGCCTCAAAGGAGCATGTGCCGGTTTCAAACATTCCTTATAATAGCAGTTACTCCTTAAAAAGGCGGTAATACTTTCAATAACGTCGAAATGCTGGTCATGATTAAACAAGAATAATTCCTTCCTGGTTTGAACATTTCCACCTCAGGGTCTCGAATAGTTGGTTTTCATGCATGCACTACAATTTGGAATCGATTGCCATAATAATCTTGAAATTGATCGAATTCGTTAATACTCCACCCAAATTTGAATTAATATTTGTTCGTTTACAAATTGCTTTACCATCCTTTTCCCTACTTCATAGGATGACTTTTCATGTGTTACCTTACGAAATTCGCTTAAAGCTCCCTGCTCGGCCAAGGCTAAAGCTCTTGGTAAACAGTCGTAGGAGCAGGCTCCCAATTTAGGCACTGCAATAATGTGTGCTTGTAAGTACTCCTCCAGAGGTAAATATTTATCATTATTCCGTTTCTTTTTTCGCCTTGTCCGCGAATTGGGTCGGATATATTAGCCTTAATGATTACACTATCGGCTAAGAGGAAAGGTTCATTCGAGTTGAGAACATTCTCAATCGAACGCAAAATATGATCAGTAGTTAGATGAATATGTCTACGAAACGGAATAAGAGACGTATTTCCCGGTAACGTCATTGCTACTTTTAATAATAAATCAACCCAGGATTGTGGATCTACAATAGATAATAAATTAATTATCTAGTGCGATTAATTATCTACAATAGATAATAAATTGAGAAAGTTTCTCAACATAGCCGGCGTTAATCTGGAGGTTCCGTCTTTCGCACGTATGGAGATTTCTTAACCTTTCACTGCAAATTTACCGAATCCGCGCACGCGTTCACCTATAATTTCAAAGTAATCGCGCACTGTTCCCTGTTGGAAAATATCCAGTTCGCTCTTCTGGACTCCATTTAAAATGGCATTCACAGTATTAGGACTCAATGAAGTACCCCATCCCTCATAGTAATCATAGGCTTGATCACATAACTGATTACCTCCAGGTGAAATAATACTGTCTGTATCACATGAAAAAGTATCTTCATTTTCAACAATCCTTGAGGTAAAAGCAATTGGTGGAGGAGGAGCAAAAGAAGTAGAAGGTATCAGACTGCAAATTGGTCTTGTAGTTACGAATGTAGTTGCCTGCTTTAATACAGACATAACTACATTATCAGGAGTGGAAGTAGTGGTAGAAGTACAGGAAGAAGTTGTTGAAACAGGCATTGAAGTTATAGTGGAAACAGAAAATAAATCTCAAAAGGAGAGAGAGTACTGACGGCTGTGAGGGACAATATTCAGTGAGTCATCTGAATTCATAGAAACATATACTTCCTGAATATCATCTCTCACAATCAGAATCAAGCCAAAGAGAAAAGCGAGATGTGGGTGAAGCATTCTCCCATTATACTCGCCAATGGGATCAGTCAACAACATATAATGCTGGAAAGCCAGCCTAGCGTTAGAGGGGGAGTCAAAGAAGCCAGCGTTACCTAATTGTATTAATTCATTTGCATGAAGACATGCACCAAACAACTGGTTAAAATCAGAATTGAATAGAGGCCGAAGGTGAAACAAAAAGCTAAAAAGATTACCTGAATTTCTAGGTAGTATTCCCTGCACGACTAAGCGGCGCAAATTGACCTAGCCACCATACATGGACTGAGGGTCGGCGAATCCTTTAGCCTTCTCGGTCAACATATGATCAGCAGCCCACGGTGCAATCCATTCTTCTTGATATCCTCAAATACTAGAATTCCTTACTCAAAAATTTGATTGCAGATGATCAAAAGTTGATTGGAGATAATCATAACTTGATTGAAGGTGATCAAAAGTTGATTGCTGTAAACAGTATACACAAATTAACTTCATGTTCACAAAACTTGAGTCAGAGCACAAAAATGAAGTACATAATATTTCACTTTTCTGGTTCACAAAAAACCGCCACAACACAAAAAATGAACTAGGTAGCACTACAATTTTCTTCTTCACAAAATCAGTCACAGCACGAAAAATGAACTAGTAGTTCAGTTTTCAAATATAGTGTTTTGTTCTGATCTTTTGACTTCAAATACAAATAATAAACTTTATCGAAATGAAGTATCAATTTGTTTAAAAAAACACACACAAGTTCAAACTTGTAGAACAACTTAGGTAGACTCCAGGATGGTAGTTTACGTCCATCTGCTTCAGCTTTCAAAGGCAAACTGAGGGTTTGTACGTTCAGTCAGTGCGTTTATAAAACCTAGTCCAATCTTTGCGCATGCTCAGAACATCAATTTTGAAAATGTTCAAATCTAAGTAAAATTGTCGGAAAAAGTTTTCTACAAAATATGTTTAAAATGTGTTTTAATGTGTACACAATAACATATTAAATTTTGGTGGGATAAAAGTTTTAGTCCCTCACACTCACTGGACAAAATTTCAGGAAAATTGAACTTAAAAAATAACTTAGTAATAATTTCAAAAAAGTTTTCTACAAAATATCTTCAAAATACGTTTCATAGCATACTGATCAAACATAGTAACAAGCTTGTTTCCACATTATACTTTATAAAATATTTTCAGTGTTTTCCGATATCATTTCATACATATTCAGAAAAAATATGGGGGTCCAAAAATTGAAAAATAGGAACTCTCTCTTACACACGCATATGTACTATAGGTATGGAGGTAAAAATATTTGAGTTTGCAGCTGTTACTAAAAAAATGAGTTAAATATCGTGTTAGTTTATCAGTTATACTTGCGCCAACTTGATTTAAAGCAACATCAAAATTTGGCTTATTTTGGCCCGTTAAAAAAAGTTTGTGTTGTCGGTTAGCATTTGTTAAACTGCCGGCGGTTGGCCTTTCGTAAGCAAATAGCAAGTAATTATAAGCGCTTGGCATATTGTTAGCGACACGTGTTTGAGTTGGGACACTATTACTTCTGGATCTCTAGGTGTTATTATTTTTTAAATATTGTTATTACTGTTATTACTTTTCTTATTTAAGATAGTTGCTGTATATCTCTTTTGCTTTTACTTTCCTTCCATATTATTCTGCTAGCCAAGCAGCGTTCAAACAACACACCAAAGCTTATAACCCTCCTAGAACATGGATATTTAATTTTTTAAGATTTCTATACAAAATAATCTATGTCAAATCAACTTTCAATTGGCAATTTCCAACAGGAAACAACACGTTCCCCTTGAACATCACAGATGCAAACACCCTTCCCGACCAACGTAGATGCGAATACAACAGAAAAGTAGGCGTCTAGCATGTTTGTAATCAGTGGCAAGTAATAATTTTAATATCATCGTTCCGGCCTGTCAGTTCCTGCCATAAATAA
>JAGDQP010019237.1:0-35163 GCA_022664845.1 Lepisma saccharinum
CCATGGCACATGAATTACCGAATGTGAAAGCATATGAAAGCAAATCAACGAACATAACAAAATGTGATTTGCAAGTATTCCTGGAGCAGGTATTATGGCCCGATTTACAGGGTAGAGAACGCGTTCTCCTTTTGGTGGACTCCTGGCCACCAAACAACGATGATGCTCTTTACAACGAAACAGCATCATGGTGTTAAGTTCCATAAGAAGTTGATCCAGCCTAAATGTACAGGTCTGATACAACCAGCTGATGTTTTATTTTTTCATCCATTCAAAACCATGGCAAAGTTCATCACCGATACATTAATATCATCCAACGTTAAAGTGTGGCATCGAGACCATTTTATCCACATTCAGTCTTTTGTATATTCCCACTTTTCAGCCAATCGATTTCAAAATTTGCTCCGATTTGCTTTTTTTCAAATGTGGATATGTCAGTGAACATCCAGGACCGTTTCAAATACCTTCGGAATATTGTTTCGAAAGTGGACTTGCAGAAGTATGTTTCAAAGATGACTGTGGCCAGCTCTCCTTCATACGGTGTGCTCACTGCGAGAAATGCTTATGTGTTGACCATTCTTTAGTCCTCGATCTTCATGTCTAGAACAGTTGCATACTGTGCCGTTTTTTACTTGGCAACACTGCTTGCTAGATTCGGTCTATTGCGCATTCAGAGCATAATTTTCTAGAGCTGTGTCGAAATATCAATTACATAGGTTGGCCATGGTCAGCACGTGTATCTCGGAAAGTACGCAGTACTTCACCGCCTGACTCTGCTATTTTGTTCTTTCCTACGAGTTCGTTTACAATGTGTATTAACTGATATATAGTTCTATTTATACAGTGAAACTTCTCCTAACGGACACCTCTAAATAGCGGCCACTTTTCAATTACCCAGCAGAACATCATTCGGTACAATGGGAAAATTACTTCTGAATAGCGGACATTCTCAATAACGGACGCGGACACTGAAAACTATTCCCCAGCGCCTATGGAGAACTTCCAAATAACGGACAGCCAAGAATAAAACTCTCCTACTTTCTGGAATTTCACACGATAACGGACAGGATTTCTAACATTATCGCGCATTGTTGAGTAAGGATTTGTATTGTATTTGTATTGTAAGGAGTAAGGTATTGTATTTCCTTTGTATTTCGTTTATTTTTTTAGAAAAAAAGTGCATATTGTTTAGTACTTTTTGTGTTTGTGCTTGTGTTAGGTAGTACGTACATAAAAACAACAACATGTGTATTTCAATTTTCTTTTACTGTACTTAGAGAACTGCATTAGTGTACATTACGTAAGAAAATACAATAAACAGCAAGATAATGTTGCCAAAATTTATGTGTACATTTCAGTAATTTTTCTTCTGTTGCATCCTAAGCTTTCTCCGACTAGCGGACACTTCTGAATAACGGACAGTTTTACGTTCCCCGTTAGTGTCCACTATATAGAAGTTTCACTGCAGTATGTTGGCTATACCCACACCAACAACTGACCGTCGCCTGATCTCCATTCGCATTCAACTCACGGTGTGAGGGCCAATTAAACACAGGCCTCCACAAAAAGCGACAAAACTTTCATGGTTCCCTTTATCCATATACTACTCAACACACACTTCTAAACGTTTCGTTTTCCTTAATGAAAGGATTTAGAAAACAGAAGAAAAATGTTAAAATGTCTAACTAAAAAAACTCATAATAAATTTTAACCAATATTATATATGGCAATATATATATGGTAATATACAGTATATCAGAAACCTAAATGCTATGTTACTAGTTGACAATGTTACCAACCTATTATAAAGTTGAAGTATTTCAAGTGGCACTATGTCGGTTTATTGCTTATTCGTACCCTCTAGTAATGATGCACAACATATGTGAAGCACAGACCACAGTGTTGCAAACTGTAGAAAATATACAAGATTCAGCCGTGATAATGTCGGTTATCCACATTGAACGTGATAGTGTCCATACTCACTCCATAGTTTACAACACAGCGCCAGCAAACTTTGCTATATTTTTCTTCCTTACTAGTACTTTTAAACTTTGTATTAATTAATATATAGTGCCATTTCAAAAAAATACATTCTATTGTGACTTGACAACACTGCTTCACGGATGGCAACACTGTTTCTGCATTTCGTTAACACCTTTTGTCATTATTTAGGTCCTAATGTTTCATTCCGATTGCTCTAACAATGTTCAAGATATTCAATTTCAAGTTGCATACTGCCCATTATATGAAATTTTTGGAATTTCAAGTTCCAGGACCTCTATCTAGCTCCTCTCCCTATGGTCCATAGCATCTTAAAATTTGGTGATCTCCATATCTCCTCATACTCTATCAGATGCGCTAAGTCTGCAATGGATTTGCGCGACAACCACCATGGCCCTTCCTTGTTAGCTATGTTTGACCTGTCGAAACGTATCAAGAAGTGCTAATGCGCTCTCATTAACCTATCTCTGAAATAGGTGAGTACATGCGGGCATCATTGTATCACGCGCAATTCAATTCCCCACAACATTTTTTTTTAAAAATCATTATTAAACCTTACTACCAGGATCTTTGTTTATGATAGTCACAGTTACTCACTTCAATATGCACTCTGCTTGGCTCAAACAGCGTTACCAGTCCATGAAACGATATATATTCACTTAGCGTTTTATCTAGCAGTACAACATGAGATGTAATGTAACATTCGTCTATAACCTACCTTACGTACATAATTATAAATAATTATGAATACTGAAGGGATAACTAACTAGCAACATACTAATGGGGCAGAAAAAAGTTATTTTTGTTTCTTCCATCATGATTAGAATGCCAAAATATGAACACATGTACATTTTGGCAACTCGAGCGCAATTACTTTGGGAAATATCGATGACATAATAGTCAGATTGTTGTCTTGTAGCGCCTTCCACCCAGTACCCATTACTATGTATTTGCTTTCCATTTATTTCAGTATTTTACAAATAAAAGGGTATTTCCACACTTTTTCTTCACTATCCAGAAACAAGAATCTGTCTATGATATCATCGATGTCTCCCAAAGAAACTGCGCTCAAGTTGTCGAAATTTGCATATGCATTCTAATCATGATGGAAGAAACAAAAAATAGAATATTTTTCTGCTCCATCAGTATGTTTGCTTGTAAACCATTCTTAACTGGAATAACATAAATGTTTCCAGGAAGAATTTGTTCTGGATCCGCTTTCTTAAAAATAAATGAAAGAACAATACCATTATTCTTAAAATTAATATTATTCAACTTCTCCTTTTGGTGTCTCTAAATAATAATAATTTCAGGATTTGATATGAACACTTTCCGTATCTTGTCACATAGGATGCAGAGCAGAAACACTTTCTAATATTTTCAATGCATATTGGATGTATATTTTAAATTCTACCTTCTATGTAAGCATTCCAGTTCGTACGATAGTAGGTAAATACTCACTATTCTATACATCCTCGCTGCTAAGGCAAGGTAAGTTTGATTTCTAATAAATACCCACATTAATATTTTATTATTTAGTTGCAAGGTAGATTTCTATTATAAAATATCGGTATTTAGAAAGCGGTGTTGTCTAGTAGACTTACAAGTCTCTAAAGGCTAAACGAAAGCACCTGTGAGTAGTCTTTTATTTTTCTAAAAAAAAAAAAAAAAATGGAGGTAAACTCTGAAGTAATGGGGCTGGGACATTTTACCCGCCCCTTTGCAAACTTCTCTAACGAAAAATTATATCCTTTTAAAACTAAGTGAAAGTTTACTTTCTAATGGACAGTATCAGCAACTTTTTTTCTTCGCTTACTCCGGCTTTTAAAATTACATTTTACTTTTCTCTGCTCTTTTATCTTTCATTCATTCATTTCTTCTAAGTTCTTTTCTTTTCTTTTCTTTCTTTTTTTCAAATGAAATTCAGCTGACCACGTAGTTGACATTAGAGCCTCGTGAGTTCAACAGAAAAGCAAAAGGACAGACGTACAATTGAGAGGTCAAGTGAAGTGACACCAGATGTCTCTGACGTGCTGGAGTAAGGTTTTCATGGGATCTCTCTCTCAGGAGAATTTTGCAGGAAAAGCATCGAGAGTAAAGTAGGGGATCTCCCTTTCTCCCTGTGTCCCACACCATCATGGGAAAACTTTTTTTTTTCTTGTTGGACTTTCTGGTGTATGGGCCAACTAGTGGAGTGGCTGTTTGTCCACTTGTAAGGCGAAGTTCAAACCTTTTCCCTTTCCGATTTTCCTCTGTCTGTCGCTCTCTCTGGCGTTATGTCACTATTCACCCTTCTCTGTCTTTCCCTCCTCTTGATCTTAGGTATCTCCTGGCTTCTCCTGGCCCTGTCTCTCTTACCTATTTTCCAGTTTCAAATCTCTCTCACTATTGAATCATTCCCACGTTTCGACCAGTAAAAGGGAAGAATACTGATTGCTTTTGCGTGGTGGAAAGGATTTATGCGTTAATGAAATTTGATGAAACGGAATTAGTAGATAGTTGTAAAAGTAATTTGTTAAATATTTCTTTATTACTACATGAATATGGCTACCAAGAATAAAATGACTAACAACAAATGTAAAAATGACTATAAATTTCAAACAACTTTTTTGAATGAAACTATCGTAAAAAGGTTTCAAGAAAACCATTTTTTTTTTTTTTTACAATTTCGTGGTTAAAATAAAGGGATATAACTGATAGTTTATTCGATATTTCATTCATTCTTGTAAATTGTCAATTCATGAAGAGACTATGTAGGTAGGATATTCAAATTAATTTGTGCGCATGTATCGTTAATTCATGTCAATCATGCACTGTAATGTGCTACATTCATGCAGCTGCTGTTTTATTAAATAACTTATTCAGTCATTCATACATTCATGTAATTGAGTCTAATTCATAGTCTTTAAAATGAACACGATCTTGTTTGAAATGAAAATACTTGGAATGAAAGAAAGAAATAATGTTAATTTCCAACTACAGGCCTAATCTAATTGAAAGTTGGTTAAGTTATATCGTCCTTTCAAAATGGACTCGCAAAATGGATATCACTTCGTTTGTGAGTAGAATTCTTGCGTCACTCTTTCCTTTACCATGAAGGGGTACTTGTACTGATATCACTAATTTTGTAAGGCCGCAATATTTTTTTTTAAAAGTGCATAGTCTTCATACAAAGGGTAGATTTCGGACCATGGTAGGCTCCGTATCCCGAAAACGGTAATTCATATAAAAAAAATAGCATAAATTTGCCTCTACGAGATCCGGAATCGACCCTCAACCCCACTCCCCCTGGTACCAACCATTTTTTGCTAAAGTAAAAAGAGAGGCAGAATGACAGAAGCCCTTTTCAATCATTTGTGAAAATTCTGTGATTACCGTAAAAAAAAGCCATAACTTTTGAACCCTTCACCAATTTTGACGTGTGATACATCGTTTGAAAGGTATGCAAGCGTAGATTACGATTCCGGAAGTTTCGGGTGCCTGTATGGTCTAAGATCAGTGATATCACCAGAAATGTGAAATTCTGATTTTTTTTCGAACCGCCTTAGGGGGTCCCAGGAAAGTCCTTCCGGACGAATGATTTTTTTTTTTTTTTTAGTGTGGCAAAGAGCTTTCAAATGCAAGTTCAAATATGAAAATCGGGCTTATAGTTAGCTAGATCGGAAATTAACTGTGTGTGTGTATATATACAGATATGAGTGCCGCTAACAGAGTCTGTTAAACAGACTCATTTCTTAGCGTCACTCGAAGAACTACCGTTCTTCGTGATAATAATATTAATAGACATGAACAGTATTGTAGGTAGGAAAGATGATCCTGCAACTATTAACATTGTATTAATTTATAATTGCATTTATTTATGGCCTTTAGGCAGTGGTTGGGAAGTAACGCGTTATTATAGCTCTGTTGTTTTTTTCGGTAAGGACGACAGTGAAGGGTTAGGTTTATGAAGAGTAACCTTTAATATATCTACCTCTGTAACACAACACAGGGATCGACTGAAGTCACACGCCTATCGTCACAAACTCTGTATACGTTCAGTAAACAGGCTGAGGTACCAAGGCAGTCACTGCCGGCCGGATGGTCAAGCGGTCTGTGGCGGTAGGCCATCGGCTCGAAGGTCCCGGGTTAGAGTCCCGGAAGGGGCATGGGTGGGGATGTTTACAGCAAAGGGGCGAATCGTGACGGGCCGAAGTCCAAAGTTACTAGACTAGCCCATATAAAAATAAAGTTTAGCAAAGTTACCAAGGCAGTCAGGAGGAAGTGTGTTATTGAACAGGGTCGTATGAAAGTGCACCATGGAGAACACACAATTACAAGTGATTTTCTTTATGAATTCAAACTGGGGCGCTCTGCAGACAAGCCGCAAAAACATAAAAAATAGTGAATCAACGCACCATTCGCCGTTGGTTTGTCAAATTTCGTTTCAGTGACATAACATTGCAAAATAAGCCCCATCGGATGAGCTGATTAGGAACACCGTGGAAGCGGACCATCGGAAAAGTGTTCGTGCCATTATTGGAGGCGCGTTAGACATACGCTATAGCACTTTCAGCCGGCGGCTCTGTGCGACCGGAATGTGAAAAAGTTGGCGTCATGGGTGCTACATAAGTTGACACCGGCCAACAAGAATCGCTGTCTGGGGGTATGCAGTTCTTGAGTGTAGGGAATAAGCGGGCAGGTTCCTTTTTCAACGGATTGTCACTTCAGATGAAAAATGGATATGCTAGACAGTTTCATTTTACGGAAAGTAATAATGAAAATTATTTAACGTTCTTGCCTCAGTTTTCACACACTACAGATCCTGCTACCACACACTACAGATTGTAATACACACAAGGTAGTTTCCTTTTACGAAAAGTAATAGGAAAATGATAAACACAATAGGTTTATTTTGGAAACTCACACAAGAACAGTTTCTGTAACACTTCACAATAGCTCTCTTTTACAGAAGTTGGAAATGAGGAAAATTGGCTCTCTTTTGAGGATCAATATATTTGGTAAGGTAATGGAAATTAAGTTGATAGTTCAAAATAATGCATTCTTCATTATATTAACAATTTTTCATGTTCTTGATCAGGATACCAGAGCAAGAAAATTATGAGTCTATAAAGAAACGAGAGAAGTAATAAATTTTACGTATATGTTTATTTCTAAAGAAAAGAATTCGAAAAGGAAGGAAACATTTAAATTTCCATCTTTCCTTCTTGTTAGCTAGTTTCGTTTTTATTTACATTTGGCGCGTGGCTGTAACTTTTTCCCCGACATTTTTAAAAAGGCAGACGGAATAAACCTAAAAGTAACTCGAGTGGTCAGGCCGTGTTTTTTTAACTCTTTTTGAGTTGAAACCAGAGATACCTCTGTTAACTTATTCATGATCCGTTTGCAGTGAGTTAACTAACTGAGAGCATGCTGTAGGGATGAGGCTCCTCCCATTTTCAGGTCATGTTGTAAAATTCACTAAGTTTACTTTCGAGCTTTTTGGTAGTTGAACAGTCATATAAACTTCAGTTTTATTACATGCAGGTCAAAAAGTGGACTGGTTTGTTTTTCAATTTTGAGAGATGGAGGTGTAAGTACAAGATGGGACATAAAAATATTTATGCAGATATAAGTAAACAAGAATAACTGACCAAGAAGAGCAATGCAAAATATGACACCTCTCTCTGTTTAACATTATTACCACAATTCTATATTCAAATATTGTCTTGACGTTTACATATATGAGAAAATAAATGTAATTGTTTGAAAGGAAAATGAACAAATGCATATTGGAACCCACAAAATATTATAATAAAAATACCAACGATTTCAGACAGAATTATGATTACTCTCTTTAAAACTCATGCAATATAATCAGTATTCACAGTCCGATATACTGAATGATTGACTGCATGTTATAAATGTATTTGACTATTTGTACATCATCTAAGAGAAAATTGGTTTTCAATACTTACAGGATTTACAAAAACTATCATTTACCCGTCACCCCAGATTACGGAGGTTAGATTTTTTTGTATTTGTTGACAGTGTTTTTACGTAATAATTAAAGGTTCTGATTCTTAATTATTACATCAAGATCGAACTTGTGACTTTGTCATTTTACTTAGTTCTGCGCCTTATTCCTACAAGTGTTTAGCTACTATAGTTCTCATTCAGAGGAAAAACCTCAAACTCTGTTAAGAGAAAATGCAATCCTTTTTCAACTCACGGAAAAGATCTCATGTAATTAACTCCCAAGTTTACTTGACAGCAAGGTAACAACAAAAAGTTAACAAATTTTCGGAATTTGGAACCTATTGTTCTATTTTCGACGCGCTAACGCCTTAGTTGGAAAATGAAAGGAAAGATTCTACACAGTAAAAAGTAACTGTGTTAATTCAACACAATGCGGTGTCCCAGCGTGACTACCACTTTTGTGTGTTAAATCAACACAACACACGATGTTGATTTCGGTACTGAGAGAAAAAAAAAGTTACGACTGTAGCTAAATTTGAACATGGGTTGCTCAGTTTGATGTCGAGCATCTTACCGACTTGGCTAAATCGTCAGACGGAAAGAGCACTAGATTGAAACAATATAGAGGTTAAAAAATATTGCTGAATCCCAAACACAAACAAAGTTACTCTCATGACTTATGCCATGATTTAGTCACTTTTTCATTGGTCAATTAGGGATCACAATCCCCATATAATGAGGATATGGTGCATGTCTATGAAAGCAAGCGCAGCATTTGACATATTGTTACAACAAGAAAGCAGTAATGCTGCTGTGTTTGGCTGTCGCCATCGTGCTTGCTTTCATAGAAATAGAATATTCTCAATGAATGGGAATTCTGGTTCTCAATTGAAAAAAAAAGTGATTAAACCCTGGGATAAGTCGTGCAAGTAAGTTAGTTTGTTTCGGGGGTTCAGCAACATATGTTTGATCCCATACATTGTTTAAATCTATAGTGTAGCCGCTTAATTCAAATGTTGTTCACTAAATATCGTCCGCATGTAGTACCTTTCCTGTCTGACGATTTAGCCAAGTCGGTAAGACGCTCGACTTCTACCAGAGCAACTCGTGTTCAAATCTCATTACAGCCGTATTTTTTTTCACAGTACCAAAATCAACACCGTGTGTTGTGTTGATTTAACACAAAAGTGGTAGTCACGCTGGGACACCGCATTGTGTTGAATTAACACAGCTATTTTTAACAGTGTATGAGGCATGTTCTTAAAGTAAATTAATATAACACTGTGGAGAAATATTACTCGCCGCGTTACACAAAACGTACGACTCCAAGTGGCCAAATCTGATGATTGGTGGCCCTGGAACGCCAATTTTGCACTTTTTAAACCCTGGTTTTGTCATGTAAATATACATGTCGCTAAATGCTACTTCAAGGAACGTATAGTTTTGTACAGAACTTCAGACAAATACTAACTAAATAATCGCTTCACACATATATTTCTTCATAATCGCTACTTTAGCATGTGTCATCTGACCATAAGCACAATCAAGGAGTGCCGGAGTAGAGAGCAATATTATCGTTATCTAGTTTTGAGTTGGCAACATTGTTACGCTTCATCACCATTGCTCTCTATTTTCTTTTATCTTTTGACTAAACATTATACCTTTCTATTTTGTGTGTGTGTGTTTTTTTTTGTGTGCCCTAGTACACCAATAATGTATTTGTATCTCCAATGATAATGTACGTGACATGTACCTTATTTCATCAAATATAGGGTGGTTCAATATAATGTATCAACATTGTAACACTTATTATCCATGTGTTATTGTTCGAAATGGAAGTGAATGACGCTAGCAACATGTATTATGACGATCGCTCTATAGATGGGGTTAGTGGCGTGGCGGTGGAGAGATGGCGCAGGAGTCACTGTGCTATAAGAAGATTAGTGTGCAAAGTAAAGCATTGGCGCAAACTCTGTTGTCGTTCGAGAAGCGTGAAAGCTGTTCAAAGTGAAATAAAAAATTGAAAATATTTTGGAAGTACAACGACTACAGAGACTCAGGTATGCAGATCAATCACCAACACGCCTATCAATACCGCATATTCGCTATCAGTTCGAAACTCGTTTTACAATTTTTGATATACAGAAGAGACGATGTGGCAGGCCTTGCACAGAAACAAGTCGTGCTTCCTCGGCTACATTATTGCAAAGTTTCCCATGCCCACCCCAAAAGTCAAGTAAAAGTGTGAACGTGAGACAGGAAAAAGTAAAACATGCATTGTACACATACTGAAAGTAGCAAAATGGAAAACTCGTTTCACAATTGGTACAAGCATTGAATGAGGATATTTCTGACATATGTATTCAATATTGCGAATGGTTCCTGACCATGATGCTTTGAGGAAGAGGACTTTAAGTAAAATCGTACGGTCAGATGAGTCTCAGCTTGAATTAAATTGAACCAATACCACTTCAAAATGCTTGTGCGCTACTCAAACTACAACCGTGTTTGCACCGTTATTTCACATTGTTTGGTTATCGTATGGTGACTCCAGCGCCATCTGTCCAGCCCGACAGCTTCTTGTTCACTAAACCCATCTGTATAGCGATCATCATAGTACATGATTCTAACGTCATTTACTTCAATTTCGAACCGTAACACACGGATAACACGTGTTAAAGTGTGTATACACTATATTGAACCTCCATATTTACCGTATATAGTGAAATTAGGGAGCATTGAGACAAAATTTACAATTTTATCTCTGTTCCAAATAGTTATTTTCATGGAAAGGCGAAAAACGAAATAGACAACTTTTTATCTAATGGGGAAATTCTTCAGGACATGTCTGTTCTGAACAGTTTTAAAATCTCGAGTGATCATAGGATGCTGAGATCTACGCTGAAACTAAATACTAGAAATGAGAGGAAGAAGCCTATCAGAGGACAACAGCTAGATTGAGATCTAGAAACTCTAGCGAAAAACTGACAGAAATTGAACTAGGCAACAGATTCAGCGCCTTGAAAGAGTTAAAAGATAAAGAAGGTATCCATAGCAGAAAGAAAATGCTGACTGAGATAATAAGAGAAACAGCCAAGAAAATAGCAAGCATCAAAAAGAGCAAACTTTCAGAAGGAACTAAAGTTCTGATGAAGAGAAAGAGGGAAATGAAATAAAAAGGAAAAATACATAAAGAGGATTGAGTACATAGAACTAAATAAAACCTTAATGAAGAAAAATAAGTGAGGATGTACAACGAACACTTGTTAGAAATACGCGTACAATCGAGGAAAACAATATCCTAAAGAAAATCAAACAAGAGTTCATGATACAGGAAAAAACAAATAATGGAAATTAAGAGTCTAGATTGTACCGCAACCAGAAATAAGGAGAAAAGTTTTGAAATATTTGAAAATTTCTGCAGAGAATTGTACTACTCCGATGAAGATTCAGAAGAGAATGAAAGATGAGGTGAGTAAAGTGCTTTGAGGGATGAAAAGTGAAAAATCACCAGGAGAAGATAGACTCACAGAGAGATGTTTACGTGGGGAGGTGAGAAGATGAAGCAGCAGCAACTTATGAAAATATTCTCAATGTGCCTGAGGAAGAGAGAAATATCCTCAAATTGGAATAAAGCTATTCCATTTTGTTGTAGAAGAAAGGGGGACAAAGAACACGTCCAAAACTGCAGAACAATTAGTTTACTGTCAGTTATATACAACATGTTCACCAAAGTACGTGAATCGTTTTTGTACGAGTCTTTAATCAGAGTGGGAAACAAGCCGGATTTCGTCATTGATTTAGCACAATGGACCACATACAAGTATTGAATAAAGCTATGGAAACTGAGCGCCCATGGATCAGTGGTAGAACGTTGGCTTAGTATTCGGGAGGTCCTGGGATCGACCCCAGCGGCCGACTACCTGACTAAGGGTTTTCCAGGGTTTCATCAGTCACACCAGGCAAATGCCGGGATATTACCTACAAAATAGGCTCTGGCTGCCTACCTTCCAACATCGTCCCCGACCCTATTCCGTCCTGAGCCAAAGATGCCAAAAGGTCTTAAATCAATTCAATTCAATGAAGTTAGTAAAGGACTAATGAATGTGAACTTTCACTATGTCTGGGATTCATAGATTTTGAAAACGCTTCCTATTCGGTCTTCTTGGCAGCGGTACTTAAATCACTTGATTATCAATGCATCTAAAGTGCATACACCAAATTGCTACGAAACATTTACTCGACTGCTGCATCTGTCATTAGACTACATCATGAGAGTGAAAAATTGGAAAAGAGGGAAGATTAAATTTCTCCAAAACTATTTTAGGTTATCCTGAACGCTGTGTTCGAAAATTTAAACTGGACTGAAGTTGAAATAAAAATCAATTAAGAGTACCTTAATTACCTTCGATTCGCTGATGATATTGACCTGTTTGCTTCAAGGACGGAAGAAATACAAACCAGAATGAAAGCGCTGAGCAATGAGAGTTCGAAAAGAGACATTAAAAATAATTTGAGTTAAACAGATGCACAATATACTTTCTGCGAAGAAGGAAATAAAGATTCACGAGAGACAATAGGCGTAAAAACTTTTAGTTAATTTTCTTTTGGATGGGCCAATTTAGTACTTTTGACTTCGTCTCGTCATGATTGGTCCTATACAACTAGTTAAAATCCACAAACATCCATGCCCCAGGCGGGATTCGAACCCGCGACCTTAGCTGGTTTCCCGATCGGCTGACAATAAGCTTAGTTGATGAGTATGTTTATCTAGGGTAGTTCGAAACATCGAATGCCAAGTTGACGGATGAAGTAAATAGAAGACGTAAAAATGGCGTGGAGCTCGTTTGGAAGACTAAACTTTATTTTCAAAAGCGAACTACGAATGTGTCTGAAGCGCAAAGTTAATAATCAATGTGTCTTAATCAATAAGGCTTTCATCCAGCAGTGGATAGAAAACGGATAAATTGATTATATATCAATTTAAAAGGTAGTGGTGTTTCAAAAGATATGGTGTTTCAAAAGTTAGTGTAATTAAATGAAGGACGAATTCCTATAGCCAAAACAAGAAAATGTTCCTTCGAATAAATTCAAAAACATGTTTAGTTTCTGAGCGAGAGGCAGCCATAGTTAATGCATCAGTCTCACAATTAACGCAATATCTCGAGATATAATGACAGAAGACGTGTCGGATTAGCAAATTACTAGCTAATCTCATCTCGTTCATTTAAGTTTACAATTGAAAATTTCCATTTTGAGGAGATTTCTAATATTGTTTATCTATTACACAATGCCACTTCCTTGACAATGTAATTCTTGAGTGTATAAACCCTTCTATGTGGAATTCCTTTAACAACAAATTTTGGTGAAATATACGTATATTGTGTGCTATTTCGATTTTGATTTTGCTAAGCCGACATGTCTAACGTGATTATTTGTTGAGATATTACGTCATTTGGAATGCTGTCGTATACCAGCCTCAGGTGTTTCTAGCTCAAAAACTATACATGCCTTTTAATTCCTTCAAAGAAACATTTTCTTTTTCTTTTTCGATTTGAGGAATTCATCTCTCAATTTATTGCATTCACTTTTAAAACACTTTGTCTGATTAAATAAGGTAGAAAAATGTTACATTATCGGAGATACAGATAGAAGTACATCACGCACACACATAGAAAGGTTGCAACGTTTCACTAATGCTAGTAACGCAAAAGAAGATTTATTTCAAGTGGTATTACGCCAATTTTGTATCTCCTAGTAATGACAAATATTATACATGAAACACAAAACTCGGTGTTTCGATTTGTCCCTATTATACCAGGTTAAGCGTGAAAAATACACGTATTCAGTATTTAACTTTGTATAATATTTATAGTTGAAACGAGAGCTGAAACTGGATAACTTTTGGTGACTCGGTGACCCATCCTGATCCGAAGATATGTGGCAAGGTCCGAAAATGGAGCCGGTGACCCGATCAACCCGGTCTGGGAAATATCATTAACTGGGAATTTCGGATTCGAATTTTTCATGCTCTGCGGTTAACATTTCAGGTCCTGGTCACCTCTGAAAGAAACAATATTCAAACGCAAGGAAATAATTAAACACTCTGCTTTGTCCACCGGGTTACTGGGTCTAAATCGGGTCACGTGGTGAGGGAGGATCCAAAATTTGAACAGAATGACCGCTTGACTCGGTGACCCGTCTCAACATTGCCATTTATCGGGGATTGATCATAGTATTATGTTCAACAAAACAATCATACGAACATGAGTTCTATAACGAACTGGTACGGAAATACTATGAGTTTACACCAGAAATCAAGGAACAAAGAAATTAGTCTGAAAACTCCACTGACAATTTTATTGGATACGAAGTAGCGGACAATGTGGTGTACGTTATGAGTGCTTTTAAAAATACCGCTATCCAATTGAACTTTTTAACGCCCGATAGGTTTATTTGGAGAATGATATCAAGACGTTCCTTCATGTGGAAATAGAAACAGTTATTCGAGCCATCAGTTCCTCCCATGTGCTCACTCTAAATGCGATACACCTCACAGTGAAGCCTACACCTATAAACAAAAATACAAGCGCATGAGATTTAGCGACCTTGGTGTCACTCAATACATCCGTTTGATTAATGTTAACGATTGAGGGGGTGCCGCATAGCCGGGTGCCGCAACATAAGGATTTACTTGTCAAGAAATAAATATAGGTTAATAGAGATCTCCTATAAACTGAAATAATCAAGCACGATCAAATAAATGTATTGAGTGCTATTTCAATTCTGATTTGCTAAACCGACAACGCTTATTTCATAATTTATCGAGATATGACGTCATTCGTGACGATGCCCCTTAACTTCGAGCACCTACAGCTCCGAAACTACGCATGTTTCGAAATTTCTTCAAAGAAACTTTTTTATTGTTTTGATGTGAACAATGACCTCCCAAAGTTTTCTCCATGATTTATTTCAGGGACACACACTTTCAGGGGAAGGCAGGGAGTAGAGAGAGAGAGGAAGAGGGAGAAACGAAGGTTAAACTCTCCGTTTATTCCTGTGTGTAACATTCATTGAAAAATGTCTTTACTTCTGATCCACCCATTATATTTATTTCCTTAGGTCTTATCATTTACCGTCACGTATGTATTCTATTGCATACCATTACAACAATTATTCCCCCATTTAGGAAGTTTGAGATTTTGTCTTGGGAAAAATACCATAATTCACAACAGCAAAATGTGCCACAAATTTCCCTCCTTCTACGAGTAGTGGGTTAAAGTATATCAGAAACAGAAAGAAAGAGAAAGAGATAAAGCAAAAGAGCCATAAAAAAAAGAAGGAAAAAAGATGTTTGTGGGTGGAGTGAAACTACACATGAATCTTGTCGCGTAAGCCTTTAACTCGTGTTTTTATACCATTCAGTTCGTCGATAGGGATCGTTCATATCACTTCCAATTAGTCATTGTGCGTCACGCTAGTCATTTGTCTGCTCAAGAGAGGAGGAGGAAGGGGAGAGTGAGTGTGTGACATTGAATGTTACACACAAGCAACATGCATGGAACATGGATTTTCTATTCACCTTTCGCGTTCTGTTGCGTTCACAATATCACTCAACGTTATAAGCTCGTTAACCTTTTTCCCTCCTCTCTTTTCTGGTAATAATAGCTCTCTTGACCTCTCAGTTGGTGAATAAAAGAGATAGAAAAATAAGGTGGAAAATTGAAATAAAAAAGGAAAGAAAATAAAACAAAAATAAGAAATATGTATGCAATTTTGCGTATATGAAAAAAGGAATTCAATACAACACGTAACGCATGGGGTTCTCAAACTTTTGAAGATTGTGGACACCACTCACAAGTGTGCAAACATCATGATATCGAGTATGTTTAAACTTCAATAAATAGATAATTAGATATTAGAAAAAAACTCACTCATCAGGTTAATGAGATGCTAGAGCTCGAATGTTACTGCGAAGTTCAGTTATTTCCAAAGAGAAGTCGCTCGTAGCTACCAATGTAAAAAATCCTGAAGGTATGAATCAATGAATGGCGATCATACTTTGTTCTTGACGTATTTCATAATTAAGGAACCTTTCTCGTACAAGTAGATTATCCCGAAGATAGCATGGCGTTTGAGAGAAATGATCCGCATTATGGTAAGTGTTTTGTACCTTCTAGTCTTCTGAAGGTTAAGAATATTTCCCTTTTAAAAAATCAGCGTTCAGGAGGACTAGAGATTTCACCAATTCACATGCAGCAGGAAGAACCATATTATTCTCTGACTTTATGTTGATTTGTCTGATTAAGTATACATTGAATTGAAAATGGACTATACACTATATTAAACAACAGTTTGTGTTCGTGTAAAAGACGAAAATACATATCAAATTAGTACCGAAGATTTTGAGTTTCATAGTTGAACAATTTTAGGACAGTTAGACTTAGCTTGTCAAGACACGACAGTTCTTGGAAATGTTGCAGTTCATTCTTGCATGTTGTAGTACAGAATATTTCTAATAATATTTGTTTCATTTCACTTATTGCATATGGAGTTCCCTAAAGTTGTTATCAAGCTTGTTCAGATACCAAAAGAGACCTACTACGAAAGCAATATTAATAGTGAAATCATCCTGCAATAGTTCTGGAAATTTTGTTGCAAAACTATTCGAAGAAATATACTATATGCTTTGATTTCTTCAAACATTTTTCACACTCTTGTAACAGTATCGCCACGACGTAAACAACCAATGTGCTCCTAAAGGATTAGTTCTGCATATCTCGGTAATAAATCATACAAAAAGACTTTCAGCCGACGTTTGTTAAGGAGTTTTGCAACAAGAAAGTTGATAAACTTAACAATCACTTTGAAGTGTTTTGAAATCTCAGGAACGTATTTGCAATGACCAGTTAGGATATCAATTTGAGTTAAGCAAGGATAATGATGGTGACGGAAGGAGGAAAGCGCTTACCATTTTTCAGAAGATTGATAAATCTTCCCGTGTCTGATTCCGTGGAACACTCCTCAGCAAACACACATTAGATGTGTATTATAATGTCGTAACGACATACGAGATCTATGCAAAGGGGTAAACTCGTTACGAAAAGGTTACCAGCCGAGGTTAGGAGTGATTAGAAATGAACATGGAGATCTTCAGGCGGATCCGACTAAAATTGTCGATGTGTGGAAAAGTTATTTCAACAAACTTCTTAATGTACACAACGGGGAAGAAACAGAAGAATTTGACATCCATACCGCAGAACCGTGGATACCCAAACCTAGCGACATTGAGGACGAAATGTCGGCAAAGAAATTGAAACATTTCAAATCACCAGGAATAGATAATCCATCCGAATTAATTAAAGCAGGATAAACGGCACTAATCAAGGAACTATATCAACTGATAAATGCTATATGGAGAAAGGAGGAGCTTCCAAAGGAATGGAAAACCTCATAAATAGTTCCGATTTACAAAAAAGGCGATAAATCGGACTGTAATAATTACCGAAGAATCTTGTTACTTCTAACCAGTTACAAAGTATTAAGTAATATTCTGTTAGAGTGTATACGTCGATGATATAATTGGAGATCACCAATGTGGATTAGGAGAAATAGATCCACTTTGGACCAGATTTTCGACTTGACACAAATTTTGAAGAAGAAATGGGATTACAATGAGACAGTTCACCAGCTGTTCATTAATTTTAAGAATGAATATGATTCTATCAAAAGGGAAAAGTTATACAGTATCCTGATACTATTTGGAATTCCGAAAAATCTGGTACAACTAGTGAAGACGTGTCTCAGCGATCCCGTAAGCAGAATACGGATAGGTAATAATATGTCAGATAGTTTCAAGATTCCCAACGGATTGAAACAAGGCGACACCTTATCACCACTACTGTTTAACTTTGCGTTAGAATATGCGACTTTAAAAATTAAAGGGGACAAAAAGGGAC
Organism: Lepisma saccharinum; assembly: GCA_022664845.1. Lineage (NCBI taxonomy): Eukaryota > Metazoa > Arthropoda > Insecta > Zygentoma > Lepismatidae > Lepisma > Lepisma saccharinum. Next base: position 17,919 of record JAGDQP010019237.1, read on the forward strand.
TATCACTGAATGATTTGAATCAACTGTTCGTATAAGCGAATGACGTAGATTTAATAGGGGACGATATAGATTCACTACAAAGCAACACCGTGGTTTTAGTAGAAGCGTGCGATGAGATAGGTCTACAGGTAAACATAGATAAAGCAAAATACATGATAAGAAGCCGAAACACAGGGAATGAAGGAAATAAAAACATAATAATTGGGGATGAGGTCATAGAGAAAGTAAACAAATTTAAATACTTGGTAGCATATAAGTCGACCAGAATATGAATAGACGTGGCCAGTTTTGGAACAACCGATGAACCATGCCAAAATAATAAAAACGCACAGATGTGTTACTACTCTTCGCCTCTCGCTTGAAGTGTTACCATCCAAGAAATGTTGTTGCTGGTTGTTTTGTATTAATTTTGGAACCAAGATATTAAAAATTACATTACAGTTACAATATATTGATTATTGAGAAGCTATATTTATTGTCCTTGTAATCCACATATGGGAAGAAGATTATAGATGACTTGGTCAAGTTAAATAAAAGCTCTGTTAATAAAAACTTATATGCTTGCCACTCTCGCAACCCACCTCTTGTATCTCTTTAGACAGTTTTCTAGTTTCTACCTTGAGGTGGGCTAGCAAGAGTTTTACCCAGGCTTCATGGCAGAGGTGTAACTACATATTAGGTCCCCACCCCCACCCCGCAAGAGAATACCCATGGCCGAAGTTTGATTTAGTCCACTGAGAGGCTATTGTGAAGGGCTCCCCGCATTGCGGGCTTTTGCGACATAGTAGTTACACCCCTGCTTCATGGTATAGGCGGTAGCGTCCTGGACTTCGGAGCGGCAATGCGGAGGTACGCGATTGCGACTTCAAAGGTCGGCCATCGTGACATTTTTGTCTAGGTTTGTCCTCAGCCACACCAGGCGAATGCCGGGATGATACCTTCGCAAGAGGCTTGTCGACTACCTTCCCTCATTGTCATTACAAACACTTCACGAAGATCCCTTCTATATTGTCCTCCCAACGTCATCTCGGTCTTCCCACATGTCTCTTTCCCTCCGGCTTTCCAAGCAAGATGGAATATAATCTTTCCTCCCCATCCGAGCTACATTGCATATTTACCCAAGGTGTTGTGATTTCATTATCCTTACAGCATCGATAGATGAAGTATTTAAACTGGTGTACTTTCTCTATGTTCTCGTTCTTAATTGCTATGTATCTAGCCACACTTTTGTTGATAAAATATAATTTTTGGAAGGTTAGATGCATAATTGTACAACAAGGTAAATAAATGGGCTGGATATAACTGGAAGATTGTTTGAATGATATACAATTCCACGCCCCTTGACGGATTAGAATAAAGTAATGGTACATATATTCCTTAGTACCGAGCCACCTAGCTCAGTGGTAGAGCGTTGGCGTAGCATTCGGAGGTCACGGGCTCGACTCTAGCGGACGACCATAATGACTGAGGATTTTCGAGGGTTTTCCTGAGTCACACCAAGCAAATTCTGTGATGGCACTTTCAACGTAGGTCGTGACCGACACCTTCCCAAATCCTTTCTTCTCCTACGGCCTGAGTCTTAGATGCCTAAAGGCCATAAATAAAATTAAAAAAAATGTTCCTTAAAACCTAGAGAAATTAACTATAGCATTAAATGATTGCCCCCTCCCCCCGAAGGGGTTAAACGTGGATGAAGTGCAACTCGGAAAAAACTGGAGTTAGAAGCCCCAGTGATTCCCTTTCGTGTAGAACATGCTGTTAAGCTCCTAAATGATATTTCAGCCCCTCCCACAATTGCTAGAAGGAAGCAGTCAGCTTCAATAATGAGACAATAGTAATCTCACACAAAAGCAAGTTTCATAGTTTTAAAAGAGTATGTTTTATGGTATACTTTTCCGACTACACCTTTGGTAACACTGTTTATGTCCTTGGCAAGACATCTGCTGCAGCGTATAAATAACCACTAGCGACCTCACCCTCGCGTCTATTCCTACTCTGGTCGGCTTATACGTAACAAGCAAAAGTGAGGTCATGGAAGAAATACGGTTAGTATTGGGCAACGCATGTTTCTATTCAGTCAAAAAACTTCTAACCTCGCGATTAATATCAAGGAAATTGAAATTGGAAATATACAGAACTTTTATTCTGCCGGTAATACTTTACGGTTTCGAAAGTTGGAGTACGGCCCTAGCAGATGAACATAAATTACGAGTGTTTGAAAATAACGTTTTGAGAAAGATATACGGGCCGAAACGGGACGAGATGACTGGAGAGTGGAGGAGACTGCATAATGAAGAACTCCACGACTGTACGATTTACCAGATGTTGTAAAAATGATGAAATCGCGACGACTAAGGTGTGTAGGCCATGTAATTCGGATGAGGGGAAAACGAAGATTATATTCTATGCTGGTTGGAAGGCCAGATGGAAGGAGACCATTGGGAAGACCGAGACTTCGTTGGTAAGACAATATTAGAAGAGATCTTCGAGAAGTATGTGTTCGTGACGTAAACTGGCTTGATGTTGCCCAGGATAGAATCCAATGGCGAACGTTTGTTACTGCGGCAATGAACTTGCCAGTTTTATAAGCCATAGAGTTAGTTAGTTGGGTTATAATGTCTTGTATAATTTGTTCTCTGAACTGCGATAAAGAAGCGAAAAAGACAAATCACTCCTGTATTACTCACTACAGGAAATCATCTTTACCAATTACCTTAAAAAGAGTATTGTTTCTTTTTTTCTTGCTTTATTACATACCTGTATACTGGTGCATTCTTTTGATGAGGAAGGCGCCGAAGCATTTTAATCTTCCCCACAATTTGTTCACGCGAAATTTACGCATAATGAATTGTTTGTGCTGTATATTTTAACAACAAAATGAGACGAGTGTTGTTTCCACGAAGCTAGAAATAACACGCACGATTCTTCTGCTTATTCTCGCTGTAAATATTGGGTAGAAATGGTTGAAGTTCGGGGAAGGCTACCTCATTGATTCCTTCGTCTAAAGCGCTATTAAAAAGCCCCGCATTTCGTTCTAGAGGTTTGGAACTTCCTTCAATATGGCGGGAACAAAGGAAAAGTACTTTCGAAGGAAAACTTGGTAATTTGGATCGCTTCAGGCATGTCCTAATGTTACTTAAAGGCCTTAAAAATCTAAATTCAATTCAAATTAGAACGCGTTAATTGAAATTGTTATATAGTTAATTTCGAAAAATATTTCGTAGCTTAATCGGTGTTACTTTCCAAAATATTACTCCTGCTAGTCATTTGTCCGTTATTTTATGTTTTTCTCAAATAACCGCAAACTAAGACCCCTTAAATGCTCAAATAAAACTAATCAACCACACTAGAAACAGTTTTATGTAATCAGAAGAACAATGACCTTAAGGTTATTTCACTGTCTCATTTCCATCCTAAGTTACTTATGGTGTTATTTGCAATATAACCTAATGCTTCTCATTGTCTTAAACATTTGAAATATTTATTTTTGTATGATCTGAAAGTAAAAGAGATCCGAAAACATTCGTATGACGAGTTATGCAAATTAGCAGCTTCGTGAGAAATGACAGATGTAATATACAGAAACCATATGTTTTCTTAGTGACAGCACTATCTTGGCTTATTAGTACACCAGAAATAGTGTCAGTATTTTGTATGAAGAACTAGTACATATGTTTGACTTGCTACACTTTGTAATCATTCTGTTTCTAGTTGTAATTTGACGAATAACACTAAAGCCTGAAAGGATAAGGATAAATTCTTATTTAGAATTGCTTTCTTACAAAAGCCAATTGAAACAAAAACGAATAGGCTATTTACTCTCTTCAATATTATGAGAAAGGAACTTTGTCATACCATACGGGGAACCACGTATTGTAGAATAATACAACGTTACAATGGGATCTGTTGATACTCTTGACAAAATTGCAAGTAACACATACATGTAGTGCAGTTACAAAACTGAAATATAGCACCTTTGTTACTTCTATGACATTTAAAATGACTTTCCATTTAATTCTTATATTATCTTTATTCATATTATGGTCAATAGTAAACATAATACTTCCACCACGAGAATTTGCGAGGCAGATTATTAAGCATCTGACAGCCCATTGAATGTTACAAAGAATAAGAACTCAAATTTTGCATTGTATCCTAAATACGAAGGTCTAGGAACTTTTGGGGAAAATGCTGTATATGAATAATAGCAACTCCAAGAAGTAAAAAACAGAAATATACGCGCTTCTCATCTTTCGTGCAGACGAAGATTGGCTCGATTTTAATGTTGCCATAGTAAGCTATTATGTTTGGAGCATCATGGACACATACACCAGGACTTCATTAATTAAAAATGCAGGTACTCAAGATTTGATTATATTATCCGTTGTTCATGTAAACAATATTCATTAACAGAAAAAGACAATTGTACTTAATTTTCCATTTTTTTTTTGAGCAGTCTGCCAGACGAAAGCTTATGATTAACGTCCGTTTTTAGATGCTTATGATTCTAGGGATAGTGATGAGTTTTCGTACCTTTACTCTCAACTCTGGATATATTTAGGAACTTCTAACATAGTGCGCGGTAAACAGAATACATAGAAAGTTAATATTGCCTTTTTACAAAATTTACCATATTTTCTTAAGTTAAAACTACATTGAAATGTAAACGGTTTAACTTTTAACTAGTTTTACGTAGATCATTTCGTCAGTTCCTTGTTTACGTAGAATATTAACCTGTAAAGCATGACTGTATTGCAATACGTAATGATTTGAACTTCTGTTTTTACAAAAATAGCTACAAGTTTACTTCATTTTAGTAGTGAATTATTTAGCTAAAAATGTAGGAATTCAAATTTAAATAAAATTATATATAAACTTTGTTGTTTCTATATTGACAGAAACTATTGTCTTGTTTCTTAACAATTTTCCTTACTGCCTGGGAAGCATTATAAAAATCGACTACATAATCATGTCAGTATGTGACGCTCTCTATACAAAAATGCACTGCAGAATATTTGATGAATACACAATTAATTTTATATGATGCGTTTGAACATGAGAGTATTTGAAACCTTTATCGTAATTACAATAAATTTTGTGTAAATCATTAACGACATATGCGTCACAAACTGACATTGAGAATAACAATTGTCGATTGTAATTTCCTTACAGAATATCAGAAAATACTGGGTGAGTTGAGCACATCGTATGATAGAGGAGACATTGCAAATAACGTTCCCGGTGAAACAACATGTATACTTCAAAATACTATATATTATAATGTTAACGTTGCAGTTGCACAATGACATTTTTGTAATCCGCACTTACACATTGTTGTACATTTCCCCAAACTATCTGAAGTTATGGGCCCAACAATATTTTCTAATCACTTAATATGGGGAATGCTTGAGGTTCTGTTTTCATAAAAACAATACCAGATTGTAGGTAGTAATGCTATATAGGAACATAAACCGAGCCTCACATACTGACATGATCATGCAATCAAGAATTTTAATTATAATTCTTACCACTAAAACTAGAAATGAATAGGCCATTAACTTAAGCCAATATGTAAAAGAGAAATTGCTTAGTTGCAACCTTACACTTCTAGTTGTATACCTCATAATTAAAATAAAGTAAAATCATAACATTTTTACTTTTTAAATAATCCAACAATAGAAGCTCACTGTGTATTTATATTTTTAAAGGATTTTTAGTAAACTCACATCGTATACACAGGCCCGCAGCTTGCATTTTATTTTTTCAAGGGAGCAAACTCCGATTTTGACGCCCCTTCGATGGAGCAAAAACGTGTACAATTCCTCCTCCTTATCTTCATTTGGCGGCCCCAGTCCGGTGCCAGAGGCACTTGCGCCCTTTCCTCCCTCTACTTGCAACCCCGAATAACTTCCAAGAATCGATTGCACTAATTTACAAAAGTCCACCACAGTACGTTTGGCTTTTTACGACTGAGTTTGACATATTCATTCAATCGCTCTAAAATGGATTTAAATTTTTAAACTTTTGGAAGACAATAATTTTGGTCCCGAATTATATTTTATAGTGGTCTCTTATCTATAATCTGCAATTAAGTCCATTAGCTTATTTCTATCACAATGTACAAAAGTAAATAAAATTTACAATGTTGATAATCTAATAATTGACATAATACACCGTATATCGGCGTGTGACGAACTGATGTCAGTCCGTGACGCTGTGTTTTTCCTCCTATACGATTAGTATATTTATATATTCCGATTTTTTTTTTTTAAAAAAAGAACTTCACACATTCCTCTTTGATGTGGTATATTAAAAGAAATGGGTCCATACTTTCAGATAGTTTGGGGGAAATGTAAGTCAGAGTGTAAATGGGTGTTGCAAAAATGTCAGTGTGTGACGGCATCTTTAACATTAAATAATATACAATATTTTTGTTGATTACCTGTTCTTTTACTTAGAATGTGATCTGCAATGCTTTCTCTATCAAACGGTGTGCTCAAGTTGCCTTTTTTCAATTTGTCAGAGATGTTATAAGGCAATAAATAGTGTATTCTGAATGCCAGTGTATGACGCGTGTAAGCAGACTTTATAAAAGAGCTTGTCTCTGGAGTGAAAATGGAGGAAATATCTGGAACATATCAGAAATGCAGCTAAAAGGAGAGGACTTGTCCAAGTTGTCCATGAGAGCGAATTCTCTACTTGGAAATAAAACGTCCCTTCTGGTGTGGTTCTCTCATATGACTAAACGTTCATCCGAAAAGCAAAAGAAATGGGTGTAACTAGTTTGAGCCAGTTTACGGATAAATATAGTGCTTTCACTTTTTACAGAATGAATATAATGACGTAGGTAGCAAAATATGACTGCAGTGATTCCGCCAGACCCCCCTTCCTATGAGGGGGTGTTTACTCCCCAAAGTCTCGACAACACCCATACCCAACTTTAAAACTTTTACTGTGAAAATTCGATAGGAATTGTACAAAACTTCACTTACAACCTCCCAATTTCGACTTTACAGCCTGAAAATCCTGGCGGAAACAATGAATGACTGTCATAATTCAACACTTTTTGTTGTCCCGGAGCCAACAATTTTTTCGCATTAAATCAACACAAGAAACTGTGTTGATTTTGGTAAGTAAACACAATGAATATATTGCCAGGCTGATTCAGCTCAATGGAGGGTGTCATACCTCGTACTAGCACTATCACAGTGTTAGATTCCCGAAATCTCACAACACACGGTGTTGATTTAACACGAAAACGTGAAGATCTCCCTGGGGTACAGAAAAGTGTTTAATTACCACAGCCTTTTTTGTAGTGTACATAGCAACAGCGGCTTTTGATAAGAAAATGTTTTGGACTGAATTGTTATGAACAACGTAAATGAATTAGTGAGCTTCAAAGTGTGGGAGTTAGAGTTATTGTTAAAGCGTGTGGCAAACCGCTCCATTTAAAGGATCCCCACGGGTCTTGAACTCGTCAACACGCACACAGAAATCATGCATGCTGACGGAATTGGCAAACAAACGATCAAGTAAACTTCACTAGAATCATAAGGTATCTCAATACTTTTATTAGGTGGACAGAATGTTCTATATAATAATAATAGTGGAAATCATGAAAACTGGTTTTATGTCAAGAAACGCATCAAAAGTTTTTTATAAAGCTCCTGCAGATGTATTAAAGAAAGATAGAAAGACAGACATAATGAAATGCATACAGAATGAAAGAAGAAAAGAAAGAAAACAACGCAAAAGAGGTTTAATTAATGTAACAACGTATTCAGAAAAGAAAGGTTTGCTTATACACTGATTTTTAAAAATATATAACTCAAATTTCAGACGAACAACATTCATTGCTACAAAACCTCGTTACATTGTGCAAACTAATCTGGTAGACTAAAATAAACTCCATTTGCTCTCTCTGTCTGTCTCTCTCTCTCTCTCTCTAGATATCAAAAGGATGTGTTACATATCATGATAATTGAGTTTTAATAAAACATTGTTTTATGGAAATGATTTCTTTTGTAGGATGTAAATTGGAAATAATTATAAAACGTGAAATTTCGCTCGTTATGAAAACAATTTAAAGCAATTGAAGTAAACTATACGTTTGGAAATTAAATCCAAAATGAATGTATGTTTAATCGCCGTACACTTTAAATATTCCACTTCTGTGAAACTGTCTCTGTTGTGTACACTAATGCCTAACGTTAAAGAAGATCAGGAAAATCTTATTTCAGATTCGGATTCATGGATGTTGATTTATTCGGGCATTGAAAACTAGTGAATTTACAACTTTCTTTTATCGTAAATTTTTGCACTATACACGTTCAACGCTGACGAGAGCTCCTCAATGGAGCACAAAGGGAGAAACTTACTTCAGAATTCAGTTCCAAAACTGATTTACTTTGTTTCAATTTGCTGACACCACAACCTTACCATATAGTACTATTACAGTGTAATTGTACGCCGTACTTTTGTAAAAGTGGCATATCCAAACCTGCTTTTAATTGTTTTCTTTGTGGACTTACTTACAAAGGCTCGAATATTTTTTTCGTTATGCCGTGTTAATAAAAAAAAATAATGAGCTCTCCAATTCTACTAACAATCTCGAAAACTTTCCTTCATAGCATATCAGGCACACAAACATTCGCTTTTATAAAGCAGGTTGGCAACAGTGATAATTGGGGTGCCTAGCAACGGGAACACCCACAGTAGTTTTCTATTGTTTCGAATATTTGTTATGCCTAGTTTCATACAGATACGTCCAACGGTATACAACTAATTTGAGAAATTATTATTTTAAAATAGGTTGCGAACACTGACAACTGGGGTGTTTGGGGGCGGGGATACAACAGTATTTTTCTATTCTGTCGAATGATGTATATGCAAAATTTGGTGCTACTACCTCCTAACGTAATGAGAAATATTAAAAAAATGAGTTTTAGAGAATATAGGTTGCCAACACTAACAGCTATATGCTTGGGGACGCGGAGACCCAATATTTGTTATATGCAAAATTTGGTGGAGATATGTATAACAGAATGGAAGTCATTTAAAAATTTCAATTTTAAATAAATGCGTTGATAACGCTTGTAATGGAATTTATTTATATACTCATTATATATCGAAGGTCTACACAGTTGCATTAGCGATACGAATTTACGTAGACAAAGCGACATTTCGTACAATAACGCAACAAAAAGGATCTTATTCTGCCCTGATTGTCTCTGTTAGATAAGCACTGAATATAACAATACCACAAATAATTAACATTCCTGCTTTACACTGCACTGAATGTGGTCGTAGTAAAAGATGATCGTGTCATAATCATTGCAAGAAGATTATATATATATGAAACCTTTCTATCTTTACACGCATTGGTAGGGTTGAAGATGTAGTAACATATTAATAATCCTGCTTTCCACTGCATAAGGTAATCATATAAAGAAAATCCTTCTGAGAGCGTGAGATGCATGAATATAATAATTTGATTTGCTTTCTTTCGCTTTATACACACTAACACAATCTTTGTAACTCTTTCGATGTAGCAACGACTACTGGTTACAAAAGTGAGGTATGTAGAGGCATCACAGATTAAAAGAAATACTAAGCTGAGGGAGGTTGGAATTGTGAAATATGCGTTTCTCCATTATATACGTCAGGATAACTGAAGAGAAATCCATGCTACTGAATGAAAACAGTTACGATAAGAATACGGCATCAAACTTAAACTAACATGCAACATATTCTATTTTGTTTTTCTTAAGGTTAAAACAAACATATAAAAACATTGTATGCACTTAATATATGTATAAGTTTCTAAAGAATGGTTGAATATTACATGACATTATACAGATTGCAAGAGTGCGCGAGCATTTTTAGCTCTGAACAATATTTCAGTTATTTCGAAGAATTCAGAAAGAAAGTTCAGTTCTGTTTAATTATATTTGGTTTGTTTTAGCTTGCAAGCGCTTATAGTTATGCTCAACATACTCACGTACAGAAGTTTGCTTAACAGCTGTCCTCAACACTGCGTTGATGCTACGATTCATGAAGACTATGGAAGATGGGGTGTTAGGATATGTATGACACTATCACTATTCCACCGAAGAATGTTCCATCGATGATCACTCCTCATCACCTTCTGTTTCACTAACGAAACTACCAGCACCGCCCAAAAAGGGCAAAAGTAAACTATGGTTGGTTCACTTTGTTCATACAGCTAACTGGAAGCTGATCTGCATTCAAGAGTTAACATGAGTAAACTTGCTTATAATGATTTACACCGAAGAATCGTTGATTGTTATTTCTCTCACAACACGAAGAAAATTAGTTTCTAATGCAATAGATACAACCAAACTATTAAATGTCGTCTGAGACATGCAACAATCCTTTGTGTGTACTAGTTCGTGCTGATATTTTGGCAAATAACACTTGACGGGAAAGCCTTTGTACAACACTTTCACAATTGTCCAACTACATTTTGACGATTGTCCGACAACACTTTGACAGTTGTCCCTTCAATGAACACAGTTCATGAACCGTCCAACGACACCTTGATGATGCTCCTATGACAGTTTGACGATTGTCCCGCGAAAATATTCTTGCGAGAGACACGAAGTTCGCACCTCTGAAGACAAGTTGGATCTTAACTTCCGCGCAATCATCAGTAGTACAAAATGCTAGTTTACCCATTAGCCTTTGCGCAAAAAATCCGGGTTTGTCACGTAATAACACTTAATGCTCATATAATAAGGAAATGTAATACAAAATCGACCTTATTAACATTCATAGATTACAAAGGGCTCTTATACGTCATAACGTACATCTGAATACATTACCAAATAAGGATATTAGAGTGTAGAAAAACTAGCGTCTACAAGTCGCGACATGTGTCTTACTCTGCCTCAGACTGGGGATTTTCTCATCTTTGAATACAAACAAGTAAAAAAGAAAGAAAGAAAGAAAAGAAAAGAGATTCTAAACAAATCTACCGACGGTATTGCTAAAATAAGCAAATAAATCCTTCATAGAAAAAGCGTAAAATAATTAGATTATTACGAGAAATATTAATCATTAATAACAAAACATGATTAAAGAAACATCATCTTTCACCATCTTTTATTGAAATATATAATTAAGCAAAGAAAATTAAAAAAAAATTAGTAATATCTTTTTTTTTTTTTTTTTAACGGTTAAGCATTTCGGTATAAAATTGTAAGAGAATATTCATTCCGATTACAAGCTGGTCTACTACACTAATCAATATGTTCACCAGGCGGGTCTGAACTGAGCTAGTCAATACCTTTCCAATGACACCTCAACCACCTGTTTACACATTTTAGTTTCTGAGATTTGGTTTTTGGATATGGGCGCATGGACGGATGAAATAGGTGGGATTATAAGGTCCCTTTTTGTCAGCTGCGCTATCAAGAGGCCTAAAATTCTAAATGGAATAATGGTACTTGATTATTCATTTATTAAATAACTTGTTGAAGTATTTGATTGTCAATATAAACTGTGCGAATTGAAATGTAAACTTTAATTCTATTAAATAATTGTATTAATAATAATAATAAATCACCCAAGCTATTAATTAAAATCTGCATGAGCAACTACCTTTGCCTAAGTTTTATAAGGCCCTGTTGTATCCAACTCAGGATCCACTTTCCCATCTTGTAGACACTAACAACGCTCTGCGCTTATTGTTTATATGAAAAATCCATAACTTTCTGCTACATGGTGTACCCGGAACATTGTCGCCAGAGAGAAAAGAAAATGTAATAACTTTGTTTCACAAAGAAAAAAAAAACAATAATAAAAAGAACTCTTCAAGAAATGGAAGCGTAGCAATGCCCATAGGAAATACAAACAACAACAACAACAAAAAACAAAAATAAATAGCATTGAATTTCTTGATACAGAAATGTCAGAGCAATGTATATAGGATGATATCAACAATGTTGCCAGTTGTTAAAAGTTTATGTTAAATACATACATTTTTATTTTATTTGTTAAACCATATATTGTTGTTAAAAGTAAAGCGAAATATTATAAAAGTTTCTTATTTATTCTATTGTTTCCAAGATTGAATCACCGGTGAATAATCCATTATCTTCATGTAAAACTATAGGTCATGTTTCTACACTGAAATCTAAATATAGGGTTTAGAAACGTAAACCACCATCATTTTACATACTGAGAGGATGAATCTTCAAATATAAATCTTCACTCTTCGTCATCATACTTAAATTACGGCTAAGAAAAAAATAAGTGTATAAAAAAAAAACTTAGAAAGCTTTACTAACATTTATTTATTTAACTTCTTTCGGCATTTTTAGTTCAGCACAGAAGCTTCGAGAAGTCTGTACAGAAGTAGGAGAAAAACGTTAATATGATGAGCAATTAACTAATCAGATTCTAACCTGTAGGGAGATATCATATGAGTATATGCAATTACGTAATTTATTTTCATTTCTTTCTTTTTGGTAAAGTGCGTATTTAGAGGATAGAATATTTTTTCTAATATTTAAAGTTGGCATTTAAGGATAGAGTATTTCTTTCGACGGAAATGCCAATGAAATCTGTCATTATTAAATGGGGATATGTGCTATATATCTGTAATGACCCAGATCCCCTTTTAAAAATGACGGATTGAATTGTTGTTTCTAACTCTTTAGAAAATATTGACTGGAAATTTGAGATTGCTGGCTTATAGAAGGCCTTAAGGTACAGGCGGTCACATTGTTCATTTTTCTACAATCATAGCAGAAGGAATAGGAAAAGTAGCAGATAGAAGATATAATGAAAGTACTATCTCAATATTTGTACGGCGGAATTAACGAAAAATGTAACGCATCAGTCAAATTAACCGGATCAGGCCAGGTAACCTTATTTCAGTTATGTCTTACGTGAAACGTAACATAAATAAATCAATCTTGGCCGCGGTGTGACCACAAATGGAAATAATTAAGTTTTGAGTAGGACTAACTAATGTACGACGCGGAAACAATTAAATGACATTTTGACTAAATTTGATCATTTAGTGCTTCGAATTGAAAATAATTAATATTTGCTTCCTCAGGGCATTTGTAAAGTATGTTTGGCTGTAACCGGGACCATTTTACAATAGAAAATGGTCAGAAAGATGTTTTCATAAAGAGGAAAAAAGGAAATCAAGTATGTGCGAATGTGGTGTCTTCGTGTAAGAAAGAAAAAAAGAAAGAAGTAAAAGAGAAAGAGATAAAGAAAATAGACAGAATGGAAGAAAAAGCAATGAAAGCAAGAAAGAAGGAGAGAGAAAGAAAGAAAAGTAAATAGAGAAACAAAAAGAAAGAAACGGAGAAAAAGAGAAAGAGAGAGAAAAGATAGAATTAAAAAGAAATAAGAAATAAATAAAGGAATAAACAAACAAACAAAGAAACAAAGTAAGAAGTAAAGACAGAAAGAGAGAACAGAAAGAACGAGAAAAAGAAATTGATAAAGAAAAGAAAGAGAGAGCAATAAAATAAAATTAAGAAAGAAAGAAAGAGAAAAGAAAGAAAGCAAAAAGAGGAAAAGAAAAGAAGAGAACGAGAACAAAAGAAGCAGAGAGAAAGGAAGCAGGGCAGAGAGAAGAATGAAATAAAGAAATAAAGGATGAAAGAGAAAGAAAGAGATAGAAGGAGAGATAAAAAGAAAGCAAGAAAGAAAAGTTAGAGAGAAAGAGCGAAAAACAGAGAAAGATAAAGTATTGGAAAAAAAGTGAGGGTGGGAGAAAAAGGAATAAAAAGACAGGAAGAAAGAAAGATATAGAGATTGAAACAGAGACACATATAAAAAAAGAGAAAAAAGAGAAAGAACAATAGGTAGATAGACTGACATACAGACAGGCAGATACACATACATACATTAAGACAGCCGTACATACAAACAGATAGATAGAACTAATTCGTTAATGAACTAATTTGGTAACACAAATTACATTTTGGTAACATCTCTTTTCTGGTTGAAACGTTTTCCTATAGAGAAAATTCAGATATTTGTATTGCATGAAATGGTGTCTCACCTAGTGTTGACCTTTAAATCCATATTCTATGTTTCTTCAATTCTTTTGAAGAACAAAACTTCTCTGAGAAATGTCTCTAGGTTTTATGTCCCGTCTCAAAGACGCCTGATAACGTCACGCAAAGCTAGTATGTCAATCTTCATGAAACAAGAGTTCATTTCCTGGTTACAAATAAAATCGTAATAATGATAATACTAGCTGTTCCTAATGCTGCTACAGGATCATAATCAGATATTCTTTTATGATTCCGTCAAAGGAAAAGCACATAACTTTAATGACATTCACAATTGCTTACAGATAAAAGAAACAATTAACATTCGTAAGAAAATAGAGAATTTTCAAATATAAAATATTTCGTACAAGCTTTTAACACATTTATTTCACTATTTCCATTGCTTTATGATTTTATGTATTGCATGTATTGTGCAGAGAAAAGTTTGTGTTGAAGTAATGTCATCGTTTATGGATTAGCACCTCTTTATGCTTTGAACTATAAAATAATATTTTTTATTGCATTGCAAAGAAGTTAGCTGAATATTGTTAAAGATATATACATATAAAAGGGGTTTTAAAAAAGAAATACAACTGGGGAAAATATCTCCATTTTCAGAACTGAAACGTGATTTCTTTATTGTCGAAGCCATTTATGTCATGTATGATTCATGTATCTGATATGAAAAAAAATAAAATTATAAATAATAATTTATTTATTTATTTTATCTTTCACCGATGGACCATAGGGCACTCGAGCTGTAATGGGGTCACTTTTGGTGACGCGGTGAATCGGCGACTCGCTCCAACACTTGACCTGAATAATTTGATTGAGCAGGTGACCCGAATTATTTGGTCTTGACCCAAACGACCTGGTAACCCGATAATCGGATCTTCATCCGATTTTGCCCTCTCTTGACCCGATGGACCCAGACTTGACCCGATGGTCTTGTTCCTGTGATTTAATTCAGTATATATTGCCATTTATGGAGTTCCTTGAGAATCAAGCTGTTCTGTCTTAAATTACATGGTGGTCTCTGTACTCTAAACACAAATAAGATTCATTCTATCGTGTAATTATAATAATGATCTGCGTGTCTGAGAGCATGTGCCACTAATTCAAGATAAAGAAATAGTAAATAGTGTGTACTACGCTGTGTAAGCCAATGTGTACTACAAGCATCTTAACGTAAACAAATAGTAAGTGACACAAGCAATGGTAAAAGCAGAACGACGACAGCACTTCGGCCGAAGACCGAAGATGCAGTTGGAGTCACGGCTAGATGGATTTAGCACAGGAGAAGGAGGGACTTAGAGGATCACTCAAAAAAGGACCCTATAAATATCCAGACATCTGGGCAACTAACATCACTCCTCACCTGGGTGATCGCCTCTCTCTAACCTTCTTACTTACGACTCGCAACAGAGACGAAGCAATCCTTCATACACAGTTCGCAACGGAACTGGGTGTCCCCCTAAACACAAACCTGTTCACGACTTGCAACGGAGTCGGACCACCTCCTTGGCACATAGTTTGCAACGGAACTGGTGCAGTACTCTAACCTACTTCGCTGAGGCATAAATTCAAAGAAGCAAGCCATAAGTTTTTATAAATTCACTTATAATCCCGATTCGGGACGCTCTTTATATTAACCGAATTCGTACTTGTACATATTTTTATAGTAAACTGGTTCTGGGAGAAAACCCGTCCCGTGTATCGTTTCGTTCTACCTACTAAACATTTCGATTATCCTACGGAACATTACGTTATACTTGCATTATTAACAGACAGGAAAACACTTATAATGAAATTACTTATGTTGAATGTTGAAAACATAATTTTCTGCATAAAGGTTAATATTTTAAAAGAAACTTGGAATAAATTTGAAACAACTTGTTTTAAAGCAATTGTGATACACTAACAACACATAAAATCATTTTCAAAACGTACCGGTCTACACATACTATTTTTGTTGTTTCCGGGGATATGAGACCATTTCCAAACGTACTATTGTGAGAAACTTTTCACCGGGTAATTCAACATTTTTCATGAAGCAACTTAATATTATCGGTGGTTTATCATATTCAATAACTTGCAAACAGTTAGAGATAAAATACAACTATCTACACCACTGAACTTTTCTAAAACTTTTACATGAATTTGATGTATCATTTGTACTTATTCCCATTCGAAAAAAACTTGAATCCAATATGGATGATCCAAAATGGCGGACGGTGTGTGTAATATGTGCCAGAGAAATAGTACTTGATGAAATTTGTTTTGCATATGACCACATTCATGTATAATTACTTACAAAAGTAAATGGATTTTGGAATTATAAGAAATAGTAGCATTCTCCTCCAGGATAATTGTTGTACTGTTAAACTTGTAGTTAGACAACCAACATGATAGTGTAAATATGCTCCAAAACATGGCATGCCAGGATATTCTTCCATTTGGAGCAAAAAGAATTGACTCCTTCGCTCATCACTATTTAGAGAAGCCATAGACAGAAATGCCATTCACGTTAACTTCTAAGAAATAGGAATTAATGCAAAGAAAAGGAAAATTAGAAGAACATCATACGTATATCACCACTATGCATTGTTCACACACACTCACACACAGAGAGAGACAAAGAGAGAGAGAGAGAGAAAGGATGGAAAGAGATGGGGAAAAGCGAAAAAAGAGAGAAGGAAACAAGGAAAGAGGGAAAGAAAAATGACGCAAGACATGGATATATCTGAAATTTTAACGCTTATGAATACACATTCTCCGTCTCTCTCTCCATGACCCCTTCTCTCTCTGTCTTGTGTTTTTCTCCGTGTGCTTTCCATAACAATCGCGAACATCATTTACATTGCTTAATTCCTAGAAGCAAATATTTGGAAAGCCACTCGTGGAATCAATCCATTGACCTTGCGAAAGAGAGTCTGACACGCTTACCACTTAGCTACACAGACAATAACAAATGTGTTGTTAAATCAGCCATTAAACTCGCTACCCTCAGCCGTTTATTTATGTACACCATAGATTTCAGAGCTATATTTCAAGAAAGTACCTAAATGCCACTTGCTGGCGGCACGCTTATTCGCCAATCCCAACCCTTAAGAATAAAAATAAATTTATTAGAAATTCTGCGTTCAAAGTGCTATTGGCAGAAGTGGGTGATGTGAAAGGTTGAGGATTTAAATTCACCACCA